>PNEQ01002817.1:162969-204523 GCA_003012365.1 Medauroidea extradentata | reverse complement strand
ATGGCTGGCAGTTTGGGGCGGACCAGTTTGTTACGGAGGTTGGGGGGACGTTTGAATACCAGCCTTGGTGGTTTAGTGAGCAAGTTTTGGGTGAGTGGTGAGGTCAGGATTTTGTGCCCACAGTTCAGTATTGTTTTGAGTTTGTGCAGACCTTCGTGGTATGGGACAACCAGGGGGATTTCAGAATTGCCAAGCTTGGCTGAGTCGTCACTAGTTGTAGTGGCTCGCTGTATTTGTTCATGTACCAGTGATTTCGGGTAACCTCTGTTTATGAAGGCCTTGGCTATTTGTTCACACTGTTTGTTAAGGTCTGTTTGGGTGGAACATATGTGTTTGGCTCTAGTAGCGAGGCTGTATGGCAGGGATTTCTTAGCGTTGTATGGGTGGTAGCTGTCAAAGTGGAGGTACTGCAGGCTAATGGTTGGTTTGGTATGGACAGTTGTTTCAATTTTTCCATTGTGGAGAGTCAGTTCTACATCCAAAAATATTGCATGGGATTTTGAATAGTTCCAGGTGAATTTTAATGGGCTGTGAGAGTTGAGGTTGTTGAGAAAAGTGAGAAGGCAGTCTTCGGTAGAGGTCCAGATCATGAAAATGTCGTCTATGAATCGCATCCAACAGTGTGGATGGATAGGCTGATGGCTCAGGAAATTGTGTTCAAGTTTGCCCATGAATAGATTGGCATAGGAAGGCGCCATGCGAGTGCCCATGGCAGTACCCTTGATTTGCAGGTAATGGTTGTTCTGGAATCTGAAGTTGTTATTATTTAAAGTGAGTCTGGCCAATTCAACTAAGAAAGCTGTGGAGGGTTTGCTGTTTGGGGGTCTCTGGTTCAAATAATGTTCTATGGCAGATAGTCCTGATGTATGGGGGATGTCCCAATACTGTTATTTGTTGTAGATATTTTACGTCACATATTTAACATATGCCAGAAGTAATAAGCAGTATTTTAAAAGTTCCTAGAGACAAATAAGTTTAAGCTTTTAGAAATAAATTAATTTAGAAGTTTTATAAATTTATTTTTTTTATATTTAAGTTAATTCCTAAAGGGAACCCTTATTTTACGTAGCGAGTGTACAACAAAACTTAGCATACTTAAGTTCTTGAGTGACATAATCATAAAAATCAGTTAACATTTATCTACCCTCCACCATAATATTCTTATAAAACTATTATACCATAAACTTTGTCCCATTTTTTAACACAATATTTTGTCTGAATTCAACTTTGTGATAAAATAAAACAGGACTGTAGTAATGTGGTTTAAACAAACATCTTGTTTGGTGCACATTCAATTCAACCCCCTGGTGTAATGTTACTCTGGTACTTGAAATATGTGATGAGATGACTAGCGAGTACTGAGACAATCTGAGTGAACTGCAGTGCAGGTGGCACGGGCGTCATAGTGAACCTCGACCCAGTCACAGAGCTGCTACACCACCAGCTGGGCCTGCAGAACATTGAGGTGCGCGGTGCATCTGACTCTGGTTGGTTCCTTGATAGAGCTCCCTACTCTCACGAGGGCCACCTGCTCAGTCCTTCTGAGGCCATTCGCAGAGGGCTGGACCTCTGGCAAGGACGTGTCTCGCCGCACTGTCACCACCACTACCCTGGTGAGCCGTGGCGTTGCTACTTTGGATATCGCTCCTACCCAACGCTCACAGGTAGGCATCACCTTGTTCGGCTTACTGCGTGCTTGACTATAGTCGCCAAAGATGGAAATGCCACTTCAGTCTATTATTTTGTTGTTGTCTGTTACAGCTCCCTTGTTTGTGTTCCAATGGCTGTTCGATGAGGCACAAATGGCAGCAGATAATGTAGGAGCTCCAGTGACGAAGCAACAGTGGGACTACATCCACAAGATGGGCGACAGCCTACGAAACTCTTTCCAGAATGTATCGTAAGTCAGTATAACTCTGTTGGCGTGGCTGAATATAAGTTAGTTACCATTTATTAAATGAATACTATTTCTTTTTTCCATATTACATTTTCTGTAGCAATATTTTACAAGTTAAGTGAATTTATGATGCCTCCGTCACATAAAACATTAATAGCTCGCAGTACTAGCCAGTTGTTGGCCTCATGTTATTGGTTAGTAGCACTTATTCACCCATGGATACCACGTGCCTATTTGGTTCAGAATGAGACAGAACATAGGACACATTTTCAGGCCCCTTTGTTTCTTCTTTCACATTCTTTTCCAAGGGTAATATTGTAAGAACCCCACTCCCTTCTTTCGCTTCCACCGCTCCACATGATGCATGAGCCAGCATCTCCGTGTGATACCAGCCTGGCCAACTTGGAAATACACATCACCCGATACCAATACATGGACTTTCAAACAAGCGGCCCTAGCACCTGGAACATTTGTTTATGGTCAGAGCCACAGCTAAGTTGGGAGAATGATGTGAATGGTATGGTGCCAGCAATAAATAAAGCTGGTGGTTGCAGAGGGCAGAGATTGTTTGGAGGTTAGCCTATACTCTAGAACAAGAAGTACGACTTTGGTTGCAGAAGCTATGGCATAGGGTAAGGAATGGCTAGAATTAGAATTGTAGAGTTGTAGTTGTGTGTGGTGTAGCTGCATGTTCGGAGTGGACGAGCGGGTTATATTTGCAGGAAAGACAATTCTTGGAATAAATAAGAATGTAATATAAGAGACCTTTGAGAACTGTTTTGTGAGAGACAGATACTGACTGTTTATGTATTGTAGGTGTTAGGTATATTAAGTGTAAATATTAATTCATGTACATAATTGTGAAATGTACTGTAATAGGAATAAGTGTAATATGCTAAATATTGAGAAATTTAAATATTTTAATAAGTTTGGCGACGTCTTCCATCCTGATTGATTCTGACTGTGTCTAGGACAATAACTTAGAAAGGTTTGTTTTACTCTTTAAAATATAAGACCCTAATACTAAGTTTAATACTGAAAAATAAATAATGTTTTGATACACTCACCGGCTAAATTTTTCCATGCAGTGCAATTATATGGCAACATGTAATAAAGCTCTAAAAATGAATTAAAAACAATTTGGCTAAGTGAAGTGAAGAGAGTTTGGTCAGTGCTTTGAGGTTTTCAGCACTGCGGAGTGGTGATACGAGGTGAGTATGAGCAGTGCCAGAATGAAGGGGTAGGGAAAACTGGAGTTACCAGAGAAAAACCTGTCAACCAACGACATCATCCAGTACAATTATCACAAGCAAAAATTTAAGATGAACCAGGGTCACCTTGGTTGGAGGCAAGCGCCTTAGCTGCTGCGCCCAACTGCGCTCTATCCCCGCTTCCCGACCAATTTGATTAACTATTCAGCAATACATTAAATATAAATTGTTTACAAGTAGAGTAATTCGACACGCTTACAAAGGTAGACATTTCCTAGCTGTGTGTGTTGCTGTAACATGCAAGATGTTTGATGTTGCAGAGCAGTGTTTGCAGCGTCATGCATCTCGCACACGGTGCTGACCAAGAAGGAATGGCAGCTGGTGAGAATCAACGAGGTATCTCTGCCGCAGGCCTTGCACTGCTGGGAGCAGCAGCCGTACCAGACGCAGCTCAGCCTCATGAGGGCTAATGCAATCAAGTAAGCAAACACACATTTATTACTAGAACAGACCTGCCAACCCTTCAATATCAAGAAGAGGGAGATAATTTTACACCACGAAAATTAAAAGAAAAACACATACACACACAGTATACCAAGTACCAAAAACTAACAAAATAATATAAGAAATGTAGTTGCTTGCAGGACTGATGAATTACTCTTTCAAACTCACTTTGTTTACAAACTTCACTCTCTTCACAAAAGTGGAGTCAAATTTTTGCCCGTAACAGCACCAATGTTGCGCATATTATACCGCTATCAATATATGCCATATCTAATGAAGTGCATAAATACAAGGTAAATGAGTGGTTATTTAAAAAAGGTATAAGGGTAATACAGAAGTGTAACACATATTTTGGCACAATTAAATTTTGCTCACTAAACTACTTTTATCTGGCATCAGTGAATGGTAGCACACTGTGTGAAAAAACATGTATGTTCAATTTTTGTGCACTTACCTACTGGTAAAATTCTGTAGTTACTTGCACGTTTCTGTATCGACCTCATTATAATTATTACAGTGGCTCCTTATTTCTCCCTGCTAGCTTTGTTTACCAATAAGGTATGTTGAGAATGACAGACAGGCAAAGTGAATAATAAATTTAAGATTTTTCAGTGGCACATTTCACGGAAATTTACATATTTTATGTTTCAAGGCTCAGAATTGTCACAGTTATATTTTTATTTAAGTCTGACTGTAATTATTAAACACTTTTTTACACGACTTTCCCATCTCATTCTTATACTATCCAGCTATACAAGAAACGTAGTACCCTGTAGCCAATTATGGCCGTGTTTATACTAGTGAGATAGTTCGAGATTATCCTGGACTAAACTTAGGCGAGTAATCCAGGTAAAGACTAGATTTCATCCAGACCAGTTGGTACATTACTCTCAAAACCAGACTATGTAATTAACTTCAGTAATTCTCACGATCAGCCTTGTACATTGTTACCAGATGCGTTGCACATGTGCACTTCAGGTTTTTAACACACAAACACTCATTAGCAAAAATAATTCATGGGTTGACATTAAAAGTTGTTAAGTCAAATACTGTAAACAGTACAATAAACACATATTACAGATTGTTTGCTCAATGAGTGTAGTCAAGAACATTTTTCTTGTATAACTAGGACTATAAGTCTACTTATATTGATAAAGTACGTTTAAAGTTTATTTTTATGTACCTAGTTTGAAATATCCCTTCCAACAGTATATAATGACAAATTCAACATTTTTTATTTTGACGACTGCCGTGTTTATTATTTCTGACTTAGCACACTGTTACACCTACCTTTGTACTGAACATAAAGTTAATCCGAATTGAAGCAAGATGATCCTCGGACTACCATTAGTCCAGGTCTACGAATACTACGGAGTATGATTTTGATTGAGTCCTGACTAAACAGGCTATGAATAAGGCCTTCAGGTTGACATACAGTAGTTAAGTTAAGCATGACAGTTTCTGACTGTGTAAGTTAATTTAAGGTTGTACAGGATGTGGTAATATAACTTTCTTTCTTAACACTGCAATAAAACCTATTATGTGAATCAGAAAGTTTCCATTTTAATTTTTATAATGTAGGTGTGTACCTAAAGTTTGGTTTTATACAGTTTTGAAAATCAAATCAGGTAGGTAACAACCCCCCCCTCCCTCCCCCCGCCTGCACTATCTATTCACTGAATAAGACAATTTCTGGCATTATTCTCATGACACTTACCAGCATAGAGGTGGGTAAGTTGGCAATTTCTGCCCAGATGTTGGCCTTCAGGACGTGTAGGGTCCTTGGACAGTTGACATAAATGCGGGATATCAAATCATAAAATAAAATACCACCCTGTAAGTACTTGTGCAATGTATCTTTTTAAAAATGTAATAAGTAGCCCAGCTGCCTTTTCCCGCAATAACTTTATAGAGTTTGTAAGAGCAATACAATGGCTATTGCTTACATTGCTATATTTTCATGAGCAAGTGGCATATGTTAATTAGGTAAAAAGGAAAGAACCAGGGTATCAAAGAACTTATTTTACCATGAATAACCAATTATATAGAAGCAGGGAAAGTTGCATAGGTGTTATTTTATAGGGTAAACAATAAAAATTAGAAAAAAGGTAAATAAAATAATTATTTACATATTTTACAAGTTTTAAATTGAAATTAGTACCCAAAACTTTGAAATATTGAACTACCACAGAAATAAATTATACTAAGCACTTGTGGTAAACAGTCACAGTTTTCTACGTATGACCCCCTGATCTGTTGGTTCCACTGCTAGGTATAAAAGCATTTGAGAAAACTAATGATACTGACAGGAGACAACAAGACACTAGTAACAATACTTTTTGCCTTACTTTTTTAAAGACAGACAACTTCGATGATGGGAGATGAGCCACTGCCAGCATCTAACGCGAAGACGCCTCACAGCCTGTTGCGCATGAGCTACAGGACCAACACGACGACGGGCCCTGGCAACAGGCACGACAGGAGAAGGCGGCGCAGGAAGAAACATAACAACAACAATAACAACAGGAACAAGAACAGAGCAGAGCGAAACCGGACAAAAAAGAAAAAAGGTTGGTTATTTACATAACTTCCCTGCACTTTTAACTTTTAACTTTGTGCACAAGTCTTCTTGACTTGAGACATTGAGTCACATAAAAGAGGTGGCTTTTTCTGACATTTGCCTTATGTTTTGAGGTGGACAAAGTTGCCCCGCAAGGTCAAAATAATCCTGGTTTATGGTACTCAAAATAAACAACATAAGACTTACGCTTACAAATATTATGTACTGTACAAATGCCTATGCTAAAATCTCAAAACTGTACTATAGGGAAAAGCAGTGGTGCTGACTCAAATTAAATGTTGAAGGGGCAATAACCCAGACCACCCTAATAAAGCAGGGGGCCTGAGGAAAAAATTGGATTTTAATTTGTAAAATTGGTGCTATTTAAGCACTCTTCATGTCTTATCACTAAATATACCGCAGTGCATATTAATTAAGTAAATGGCATGAGCATTTTTGGAGGTGGCTAAAAATGTCCCTCTGGCCCTCGTGGGTACATTTTGGGTGGGCGAAAATAGCTTTGCCCCTTTAAGTCAGTGCCACTGGTGCAAAGTAGAGGTCTCTACTTCATCCACTTTCAAGAAGACTGCTACCTTTGTTCTCGTACTGGAAACAGTCCGTCCTAAACATTAACTGTTTTCTGTATGGTAGTGGTCTTTAAGCTATGGCTTTGTAATTATACCTGAAATGTTACAGTTAAAAAAAATTGCTAGAGCTATGGTATTATAATATTACCAAAGTAAATATTGATGTTATACGCAGCAAATTAAAGTATATTGTGCTTTACTGAAAACTGTAAGCAAAAATTAATAAAATAAATGATTATACTTATGGAGAAATTTATAGGCAAGAATGTTACAACGAGGTTCTGCTGGATGTAGTAAACAAATTGATTTCCCATATGTACTTGCATCTGCTTAAGACTCTTTTATTACTTATCCTGTTCTCATTCCTTCTTGGACTGTTAAAAATACTGTACACTTAAATTACACTGTACGGCACAGTGCGATCTCGTATGTCATACACAGATGTTTTAGTTATTGTTCATAATAATGGGCAGCATGTCTGATTACATGTCCCAAACAGTTTGTCGCATTCCAACGTGTAATTATAAATAGATACTTAAAGCAGCTGTTACAAGCTGTTGTTCCACAAGTTGTTTAAGAAAATTGAGGCGACGTCCCTTTATCAGACTAATAAATATGTATATCTCTCAGCGTTACACAAAATAGACCAAGTACGTTATGTATTCTGCCTACCCAGCTCAAAGCCGGGAAGCTCTGAGTTTAAATGACAAATGAGTGTTCAAATTAATTCTCAATGGAACAATTTTACACATAACTTTCAAAAACCATTTTCTATGAGAGATTTCTTGAGAAATATTGCAATAGAAATACATTTTAAGAAAATAATTAAATAATTGCAAAGTGATTCACATTGCAATATTCTTCCAGAAGTTTTGTATATAATACTACGTATCTGTTTCAAAGACTTAAGTATTAAAATTGAAGCAGCACAAGAACTCGCAGGGTGCAGTGGAGCAAAGCGTAATAGTTGCACATATCAACAGGACGACACAAAATGTGTGGAAGTGCGTTTTGTGACATTTGGCCATATAAGTCAGCTTCCTCGCTGCTCTTTACTTAAGGAAGCTGACTTATTCAGCGAAACGTCACGAAACACACTACCGTGCATTGTGTGCCGTCCTGTTGATATGTATGACTATCAAGCTTCACGATAATTTGTGTATCTTAAATTTTCGTATGTAGTAAGTTTCCAAGCAGCCTTTGTTGTTCCTTATCAATAATCATTTGCTTCAAACAATTATCTTTAAAATTAGTCTGTTAGGAAGTAATTAATTTTAACTTTGATTCTCCATTTAAACTCAGTCACTGTGAGCTTGGTAAACAGAGACCTTGATTACAGTTGAATGTCCACAGGCAGGAAAGGCAGTCGCAGACGAGAACAGCGGTCGGTGCAGAGCAGCTCCTGCCAGTACCGCCACATCGAGAGATGTACCTGGCCGCAGTGCAACCATTCCTGCCCCAAGCTTCACAATCCCTTCACAGGGGAGGAGATGGACTTCATCGAGCTGCTCAAGTCGTTTGGGCTGGACATGATGAGTGTTGCCAATGCTCTCGGCATAGACATCCACACGCTCAACAACATGGACCACGAGGAGTTGCTGACACTGCTGACGCAACAGGCAAACTAGGGCCAGCTGTTGGCATCTCGCTGGCGAGCATATGAAAAGAACTCGCACCTTGCATGTTGTTGCGCTACAGCTACAGCATGTCACAAGAAATCCGCAACCACCATAAAATATGTACAAATGGAAAACAGTTTCCTGTAATTTAGTTGTACCTTAACGGTATGACGTATTTTGTACTTAAAACAGTACATTTAATTATTGCCAAGTGTAGCAGAAAAATTGCAAAGGGAGACAAAAAAATAATGACAAATGCTGTATTTTGTTATACTTTACAATATGTATAATTTTTTCGTTTGCTAAAAGACAAAATAGTATTTAACTTAAGTGTAATATACAAAATGTGAAAACTCTAATAAGCCAAGTGAATTGGACAAAACTAAAAGATGAAGGAGTTACACTCAGACTCAAAATAAAACTCTACGGAAGAACCAAAAATCTGGCAAATTTGAGCGTCAGATTTTTGCTGCTGTCTGAATACAAACATTAATCAGTATATCATATGCAGTTTATAGTGATTGATACTGATACTCATATCGACACTTGTTTGTCAAGTAAAGTGAGGTTGAATGTACAGTACATAATGAGGTATAAGGGAGACTGCTCATTACATCTGGGATTTTAAATGTTTCTGTGAACACACAGTGTTTGGTATGTGTTTACTGTAACTATTCACGCAAAATGCCTGTAGCATTTGCCACAAATATTACTGCCCAACTTGTGATACTGATGCGTAAGCACACAGTGTAATATGTAGCCAGCTGGCAACAAAAATGGTCACAGTAACATTTGCTCTGATATATTTTAGCTTTGCAACTGTTAACAAAGCATTCAATATATACGTATGAGTAATAGACTGGAATGAATGATACTTACTTGCTAATGAACTAAGGAAATTTATTTTTACTTACCATACTGATGTGAAGTTCTGACTGACTATGGAGACCAGGAATTTCCCACATTTGGGAAAAATTCTAGACTCTCCGCACCAGCTAGACAATATTCGAAAATTCATTAAAACATATAAACTTACAATATATCTGAGGAAAAATAAGTTTTTATAATTTTCACAGCAAAACCTAATCAAATAAAGTGAGTCACACTTAACACTTTTTTAACAACTAACATATAAAAGTAAAGTAAGTGTACATACATACCAGTGAGATAATTAAACAAATTGCATGAACTGACACTCATAATTACACTGCTATGATCAATTAAGATGAATAGGCAATAATACATTACGTGGACAATGCCGGATCTAGGAGGAGGTAAGAGGGGGTATGTGCCCTGGGCGGCATATCAAAGTGGCAGCAGGCTCGCCCCATCCTTTTTAAAAAGTTACGACGTATAAAAATAACAATATAAAATAAAAACATTTCGTAGTAAATTTTTGGCTCAGAAAATAGCCATTTAAGTTATTTTGTAATGTAAAGCTAGAGTGCCTGTCGTTTTGTGCTGTGGTATGTATTTACAATGTTCATGTGAATGTCAACACACATAAATTAAGCTGAATTGGCAAGTTTAATTTCTTCATATAACTTTAAAATATAGCTTCTTACATAGCTTAAAAATTCAAATTAAGTCACAAAAGTAAAATTTTAAGAAATAAAATTAGAGAGAGAACAGCAGAAGAAATTTTGCTACCAAAATTGCCTGGAGACATTTGCATAGTCTTTAAAATTATATTTTAAAACATCAGCTTGTCAGCTATTGCAACAAGACGTTAATAAACACAAAGGAGCAATACGGGCTAAACTGATTAGCACACACAGTGTTAAATGACACTGATACACACACCTGTTGCTCCATTTCTCTTATGCCACAGGTGCTAAGCTGGTACGCATTATTTACATGATTAGATTGTACAACTATGGAATGTTAAAAAGTGACCCTATCATTTAATTCGTGGAAATTCTGTAACAAAGTATACTGTACTGCTCTTAGTTTCGTATAAACATGAGCAGTATATTTTGTGATACAGCTGTGCAACATGCCTGTTTACAGGCATTTAGGACGACTTGATATCAAATAGTTTTTTTATTGTGCGTGATGTTTTGAAAGTACGTGACAGTTTCTCTGAAATGAGTTTACTTTTCGTAGATAGGTACACTGGAAACATGTCAAATAGTTTCGAAAGTAAACATGTGTTAACAAAAAATGCTGGAACGCAGTTCGACAGCAATGAAGGCAGGTCTCTTAAAGATAGTTACTGGTGGAAATAGAAATTATTGACATGCAATTTCTTAACTCACTGATGAGCTCACTTAGTAATCAAGGGAAGCAAACAATGCTGCACATGACTTGTTATCAAGTTCTAGTTCTGACCTTTGTCAAGCAGCCTCAACTCACATGTTACTCAAGCCAGTCAATGACAGGACCAAAATTACACTACAATCTCGGTGAGTGAATTCCATTGTTTAATAGTTGGTGACAGTGGAAAAAGTAGAAAAATGTTTATGTAATGGCATAAATTATGCAGTGAGTTAAAAGCCATTTAATTTCATAATATGACAATAAGTTACTGGCATAGACTATTATGTACAATCTAGTGAAGTGGAGTTCTTTTTTACTATCCAGCTCAGTATTAGTACTTAAATGCATCTGTTTCGCTGCTCATACTAGACACATGACGTATGATAACATTTAATGTGTTCCAGTAGTACATGTTTGGAAAATAGTAATTTCCTGTTGGTAAAATAGATTATGTAGAGTAAGGTATGTCATATTTTGCATGGTATATTACATACAACCAACTAAACTAATGAATTCAGTACACTCCCAACTATCTGTGCTAGTCAAAGGGGTTGAAGCTGTGTATTATCTGCAATGTTAATTAACATTCAAAATTATCGTTGTACATGTATGTTGTAAAATTGTTGCACTCTTAAAAATGAGGCTAATTAAACTGAAGTAACAATGCTGTTAAACTGAAGTACAGTACAGAAGTTCCTCTAGGGCAAAAAGTCTTTGAGTTAAATTGACTCATTGGTTTGGAAATTATGAGTCAAAAGATCAGAATTGTAAGTCAGCAAAACTACAAACAAGTAATTACTTAAAACCACTGTATTTATAAAATTATTGGAGTAGTTTTATTTGTAATTATTATTTATATGTAATTATTAACGAGCATAAATTTATTTTGAATAAGGCTTCTATATGCAACAAAATATACTTCGGGCGAAATGAAAAAAAAAAAGTCAAATTTTAATAGCAAGATTCGATTATGCGAGTCAATCTAATCCGGGAAGTGATAATTTGTACGTAAATTACAAGTAAAAGGAAGCCCTGGGGCCTAAAATTTTTATAGTTTTGTAAAATTTATGTTGTACTCCCTCACACTTGTAATGGATGGTAAGATAAGTGGGCTTTACATCTGTCAACAGCGAGGTCATTAGAGACGGTGACACTTCACGCTTGTAAAATAGAAGTTTTTACAGTTACAAAACAGTCACGAAATACAAATGGTGCTGCATTTAAACATCATCATTATTTACAATGCTAATACACCTTCTGTGTGCACGATTAATGTAAATATATGCAGCTGTAATAATATAGTTTGTCACTAAAAATATAGTTTACAAAGAATGTGAACAATGTGTTACAAATCTGTGACTTCCTCAAGTTATAGTTTTACTCTGATATATGTGAGTGTGCATTTAGGTCTCTACAATCACACACTGATTATTTTATGGATTTATAATTAAAATAAGCAATCAAAAATGACTGCATCAATCGTCAACAAACATTTTTGAATGGAAATCATTTAACTTTAATTTTTACACTGTGAAATACATATTTGCCAAATTACTGTAAAGGTTTGTTTATAAAAACAGACGTCTGCTGGCACATATGTCTAAAGGTAACATACATAGTGATTGCTGCAAGTGACCAATGATGTCACAATTCTCGGTTGAAGTGTTTTAAGTCCGATGTATATACCATATTCACCCAAAAATTATTTGACTCTGAATATAATTCGACCCCTTACTTTTAGGTTATGAGTTTAGAAAAAGACTTTTTGGTTGAATATAAGTCGAAAATACCTTAAACAAATTACCATACAATACCTAATACTTTTGTGTACAGTGGTACTGCTTGGCATTAACAAAATACATGACAGTTTCGTCCGCATTGCTCATTTGGCGAAGCAAATATTTTTTCCCCCTCCCAATTTGATAACATGAAGCTGGATTGTCACTAATTTTCCTCCAAAGTCTGACGGCATCCTTTGAGCTATAGATGTACAACGCCTCAATGAATAAACACGTTGCATCATTCGCACACACCAGCTGACACTAGCTTTAAATTCCTTGGCAGGAACGTTCAGTTCTCGATATCTGCAATTTCCCGAGCCTGCAACGTAATAAGGTCCCCGCTTTTCTTTTATGAACGCAACTACACGATTTTCAATTTCTTGAAATTTTAGTTTCTTTAGCCCTCATAAGGGTTTTCGTGAACTGTTTTCATTTTTCTGTCGTTGCGAATCGGCAGTTCCTTACGTTTGCTTTGTTGATGTACCTCCGCACTGCCTCACAAGTCACAATTTTTCATTCCGATGCATAATTTGCTACAATGATTTTGAAGTTTGCATCAAAACTATGCTGCAATCCTTTTATCATCATTTTTGGTGTAATGCCTTGCCTTTCTACCGAATCCATTACGAATACAACGCTACAACTTTCTTGACTCTAAAATTACGGTACAGCATAATATAAACAATGCCAAAGTAACAGCTGGAGATACTAGTACAGATGCATCTATTAGAGTGCGCTGACTGCTGACGCCACAGTTTACAACATATGGCTGCGGCTATATGTATACTGGTGTACCGTTTCAAAAACAATGACTCGCCATGCCGTTTCAAAAACATCATTTCGGTGACGATTTCGTACGTCAGCGATTACAGTTCGACCCCTACATTTTAATTTCTCAAATTTGTAAAAAGCTATCGAACTTTTTTCGGGTAAATACGGTAAGATGTAACTTGGTCCGGAGACGTGTTGAAAGGTGAGAAGAAAACAAGTACAAAAAATTGTTAAAAATTATTTTCTGTTAAAGTGCTGAATTTACTGCTATCTGGCGTACATTCAAGAAATTCTACCTCGGACAATACAATTGCAGATGCAATTACTGTACAGTGTAACCCTCTTAAAGAATGTGTGGTAGATATATAAACGCTAAAAACATAAATTGATTTATACACTTTTTCGAAGCCGATATGGATAAAATACTCAATGACAATTGTAGATAATGGTATATGCCAACTTTATGAGTAAATATTTATCCAGAATTACTAATTCGTTATGCGTGATCTCTTGCGCTGCAAATAAATGCACGAGGTTCCGGCGCCAGAGATTGTGCCTCAGAAATTCGTAACGCTGGAGACTATTTTGTTTAAAACGCTGGCTAAAACTATTGTCTAGGATGCTATTGATTAGTTTTCGCAAATTGGCTACAAGAAACCTACAATTATAGATTAATGCTTTTAGCGTTGAATATGTACTACGCCCTCTTAAGTGTGCACATCAAATGTGTTGTAGCATGTTTGTAAATACATTTTTTTACAAAACTATTCCACATCTGCACACTGTGTCAATATATTAAGAGAAAAACCATTCGAACAAGGACAGAATGCCATTGTTAATACGCCATGCTCGTTAAAAACGCTGTTTCTTAGCCTTCTAACATGTACTAACAGGATTTGTGTGAAATTCAAATAGAAACATGCACTGAACATTACTACAGAGTTTCCACCAATAAAATTTTATGGTCACCGCTTAAAGCCCCGTAGTAAAAATAGACCGGCAGGAATCTTGCTTGTTAGTTCAGCGCTTAACTAATAGTGGCCATGTGGGTATTTATGAACATTTCAAGGTCGATCTAATAGCTCCATCACTTCTGAGCCTCTAACACATAGGTAGGAGTTGCAGTATATTCGTAAAATATGTTTTTTTTAACAAAACTATTCCACATGTGCCCATTGTGTCATTGTACAAAAAGAAAATACACTTCAAACGATGTTGGTAAGGTAGTTACAAAGTATCACGCCAATTAGAAAAATCATTTCGGAGCCCCTCAAAATGGCTCACAGCAGCTCTTTCAACCTGTTATATCTGAAAAACTACTCGCGGTTTTCATGTGAAACTACTCTAGGCACATGCAATAGACTTTGCTGCTTAAAATTTTCCACCAATAAAAAGATGAGCTCACCATTGAAAATGTCAGTCAGGCTACGATACCACTGCACGACATTTCAGGGTCAGTGGCCAGATGAGCCTATTAACATCTCCCTTGGTGCCGTGCCTCACTCACACAAAAACATCAAGTAGGCGAGCGCCTTAAGAAACTTCCTAATTAGGCTAACAAGTTAAATGATTTTGCAACTCATCTATACGCAAATGTCCAATTTTACTTTTTTAAGAAGTTTTCTTGGTTAAAAAGCATGTTTCTTTATGTCCTATTACAAATGTCTTAAGAGGGTTTTACTGATCATGTTCGGACACGAAGAAAGAATGGGTTCATAGATATATCCATTGACAATTTATTTTTATTATAGTCGACAGCCCTGACCTGCCAGTTAACAATAGCACAAAGGAAAGCTAGTTTGCTCTAGAACTGAAGGACATGCCTGAAGATTATTATTTTTATTTATTTCATATAGGTAGGATTTTTTAGATCTAAAATACCAACATATTGGAGAAATTTTTTTTTAGCTGCAATTAAAAACATAACATGGTTTTAGGAGAATACATGGATGAATATTCCATTTTCAGAGATCATCTTCGTCAGCTTAAACCAAATTAGCTTTACTGTAGCCAAAAGAATGTTCCAATATTTAAAAATATTTTTTTTGCAGTGATTGTAAAATATCAGGAAAGGTGGATTCACAGTGCCCGACAAGGTCGGCATAACAGCTTCGACACAACAATTTTGTAAGCAAGACAACTAACGACTATTCTGGTAGCGTTTACAATACTCCAACATGCCGACGTGTGGCTCGTCGTGATATGGCCGTCGGCAGTACCAAAAAGTAGAAGCTATTATATTTTATTGACTGTATTATTTCAATCAGCTGTTTCATGAAAGCATGAATGAAACTGTAAAAAAATTCTTGTGAAATAAAAAACAACAGAAACATAATGCATCGCTGAAATTAAAATACATTTTAAAAACTGGTAATTTATTATTTATTCGCAAACAACCTACATACAGTAGTTGCTTTGTTTATAAACAAGCAATGAGTATCTGGCGCAAAAATTAACCGAATTCAAGGTTCAATCTGTGAAGTTTATCAGTTTTCTAAGTGTTACTGAAAACAAAACATTTTTTATAGAAGCGAAATATATACCAAGTATTTTCAGTTGCAAGTAAATTTTGTTTTGTAACGTTGCATTTACTTTACCTGCAAGTCTCGACACAGCAAAAATTGGAAATAGAATCTACTCTTGTCGGGGCAGTAATTTTGTCGGACTGAAGTTTGGTTTTTATTGGTTACTGTTAAGATTTTTCTGTGTCGAGGCTGCTGTGCCGACCTCGTCAGGGCATTATGAATCCACCTTAATATGTATGTAGTCTGATTTGATAGACTGGTGATGTCTTGAATTTTATAATATCATAATTAAAAGTACTTGCTCAAAAAAATAAAAAGGAATTATTGCAAACAGCAAACTGTAAACAAAAGGGAGAAAATTTAAAATTAATTTTAATAGTTGTATTTAATGCAGAAATTACTTTCTATAGTGCTAAACAATTTCTCTATGAAAACCCGTCATCAGTAACAAACAGTCCTAACCAACACTAATTATCATCCATGTTGCATCAAAAATTTTCGTACTGAAGCTTACTTTATTTCGAAACCAACAACAGAAAAAACTGTATGTATCTATTACACAAATATGTACCAACTAATCTGACATGGTGTGGTATTTATCAACATTTTGTTAGAAAAATGTATACAATACCTATGATAATGAACGGTTAAAAATAGTGGCACAACAGCATAACTGGGTAAATAATCATTGCACAATATCATAATCGACATGGGCAAATGTGAAAATCAATTAATTTCTTCATTGTTCACCGAGTCAGATATGTACAGTAATTTTTTCAGTATTAATATCACGTCTTCAAATTACTGTCCCTCATACTTAAAACCCGTGATTGACTCCACAACCTGTACCTGTACAAATAATGAAAAATAAAAAAATAAAATAAAATAAGAACACACGTACACACAGAGATGCAGACTGTACTGCTAGTGATGTAATTGCAGGGACCGATCAGTTGCAAACACTCCCTTCCCCGCCGTACCTTTCCCCCCAGTTAGTAGGTATTATAGGTATTTATTTATTAGACTACTTGTATTATTTATAAATCAATATTAACAAAGTGCTTGTTTTGTTAAAAAAAATCTGTCATTGCAAGTCTGCAATAAAAATTTCATAATCCTTACAATACATTCCATTGCATTTGTTATGACTGCATAAATTCTGAGGAAGCTAGAATTTCAGAGGAAATTATTTAACAAAAATGTTGAGTTGCCTGTCGTGTACTATAACTATAACAACACAACGTGATCAATGCAAAATGAATGAACCTGAATATGTAGTATTCCTAGCAGAAAAACACACCCAGAATGAGTGAGTTAGCAGCCATATTTCACTGTTTCGTTAGTATTTTAGCATGTATGTACATACAGTACATACTCTGCTCTTGCGGCACCTTTGTGTTAGTAATAAAATCATGTACTGTAGACAAAAACAACAATAACTTATAAACATACAAATACACAAAGTTATATTTGTAAGTGCATCTAGAGCCTTCCTAGTGTATCACTGGAGTCTTTTTATAGGAGGTTCGGGATAAAGTGAGCATACAAAAAAAAGTTCTGCTAAAGTTATTTTTTCAGCCAATTTATATTTTTCCGCATGTCACATCCAACAACGGGAAATGTCTATCCTCACTGGACACATCACGTGATGTTTGCTCCTGTAAGATAAATTGTACAGTCTGTAGGAACCTATACAGCTTGATAAAAAAAAAGTATATTAATCATATAAAACAAATTTTTTATTTTATTTCAGTACTGTTGTATTTAGATAGGAAATTACACGGAACTACATGCTGCAATCCATTGTTAACCACACAAGAAGTAAGGTAACTATCCTAAATGTAGAATTATATGCAATAATGACATGTGATTTTTTCCGTAGATTAAATTTTAGTGCTCACTTAATCCTGAACGACTTATACTAGGTAATCTACACCATACTAGTAGAATGATTTGAGTGATTTCATTTCAAGTTATAATCTGTGTGGCAAATTCCAATATATAATTACTCAAAATACAGACTTCTGTTTTGAAGTATGTATGTACTGCGTATTCACAAACAGGACGAAAAAAAAATGCATTACAATGTTTCCCACATCCATGCGAGCATCATACATACTGCATTACAAATAAATTACCTACTTTTGAGCTACTATTTAATATTTTGTAACATCTCAACTGCACTTTACAACCAGGGGCATCATTTCAGTTTTTTCTTGGGTGGGGGGGGGGGGGGGGCAAGATTTTTTTTTGGAGACAATGACCTTGCTGCATTTTTTTTATAACTAAGCATGTATAAATTAGAAACTTTACTAATAAAACTTTGGTTTCATGTGCTTACGTTAATATTATTTGAATAATAAAATACACAAAAATTTATTTTACACATTTCCTTCTAAATCCAGCCCCCCCCCCCTTGCCACCCTAAATGACGCTCCTGTTTACAACACGCCCTACAGTAGATGTCATAATAGAATCCTGTAAATAAATATAACAGCTGTACTATTACAGTAAGTACTGTACATACTTCATATTTTAAAAAATTATAAAAGTTGTAATTGAACTGCAAGCTTTTGAATTATATTACTTTTCAATACATAGTACAAATAAATTAATGATAACCACCATAGAAACTTATCTAGTCTTTGTTAAAAAATACTGAGTCAAAATCATAGGCATTAGTTCTTTAACTGTTCATTACTAGTCATCTGTAACTATTAAAAAAATTTAAAAACATGTTAATGTTCATTAATTTATTCAGCCAAAGGATTTTACAAAAGTAAATGTTGACACTTTATAACAGTAATACTGCATTTCATTTTGGCTTGGTGATAATTGTTTAAAAAAAAAAGTGAAAAAAATATTTTTTTTACATACTTGACACTATAGTGTCTGACTTAATACAGTGAAATATGGCTTAAAAAAGTTATAGCATAGTATGATTATGTACAAATAGTTTTAGTATTAAATTTTCACCTGTAAATAATTGTACTAGTGGACTGTAGATTGTAAATTAATGTTTATTTATTATTTTGAACTGCTGTCAACTTTTAAAAAGCAGTGTTAACTTATCTACCTCGGATCTAAACAAATTTACTCATACATGTAAATCTAATTTCTATCTCAAGTCATTGTGTTAAATTTGTGTTCAATTTATGTGGCAATGATTACAATAAACTGGATATTTTTATGCAACCAGTGATGTTTTCTTGACCTTTACCAAACCACCTCAAATTTGTCAACACATCTATCAAAATAAAAAACATTTATAATATGTATCTACATTAAGAAGGCTTAGACTGGCCTGCGTGCCTGTCTTAAGAATATAGGCTGTTAAAAGTTAAATTACCACTTTTAAAGCCCCCCCCCCCCTCAACAGAATATTTTTTATTGCGCCATTTCCATTATTTGGACGTTGATGACCTAAGGGAAAACACCAGGGGTGATTAGGCAGGGTGAGCCTGCGGCGGTTTCGCCATTGCTTCCCTCAGGGATAGGGGATAAGGAGAAGATAAGTGGTCTTTATGCCTCGTCGAGGGGGGGGTAAGGGGACAAAAACAACACCCAGTCCTGAACCAGGTAAGGTAGCATTAAGTTTCACTTCCCTAGCCGGGAATCAAACCCACAACCCTGGGTCCACCAACCAGGAGCTCTAAAACACTGAGCCAAACTAACAGAACAACAGACATTAACAACCTACATACGTATATATAAAGAAAAAAAACATTTAGATGGGCAAAAGTGCTCTTTAATGTGAACAGCCTAACAAATAAATGTGTGCCTCTACGGTCCTTCCTGTTAGTGACAAAAATGTAATAACATTTAAGTTGTTGCAGTTCACGTTAAACTGACTGCTATGGTTACACTAAAAGTACAGTTTAATAAAAAAAAATACAAATTGAACTAAGTTTAAAGATAATTTTAAAAAAACCTCAATGCACTACAGTGCTTCAGTTTCAGTACTGAGTAGCAAAAAAAAAAAAAAAAAAAACTTTACTGATGTGCAAAATATCAGTTGTGGGCAATTAAGACTTTACCAGACGTGATCCACTTGTGTCTTAGTGTCCGAAGTCTAAATGTCATACCGATTATTCAGACGATGTTATGCATCAACAGAATTTGAGCCAATTGAACATGTTTAAAGTCTCCCCCTTCCCCTCACTCCCTTTTACACAGTCTTACAAAAAGTATTTTAGTCATATAAAGTCAATATTTAGGAAAAAATATACATATAGTGTATATAATTTTTTAAATATAGACTTTTTTTTTTAATTAAAATTTTTTCTGTATGAAAGTTTGAAGCTGAAAACATTTTGTACATAACTAATAATTGGCGCATAACTGGTTACTGAATAATACTGTCCAATAGTAGGATCACGTTTTCCATTGTATTGTAGTACGTAATTAGATATTTATAAAAGGAAACCCGAATGAGTTAAGAATCATGTGTCAGGGTTTGTTCGATTGTCAAGGTATACTTTAACATCTGCAAGCAACTCAGCATTTTCAAATGGTGTTAATACAAAATACACCTTAAAATTATGTATGTTACATTTGTGAAATGTTTCACTAAATATAAAGACAGCAACATATTTTTTATATCTGGTATAGTACTTGTTTTGTGCTACTTTCTTTGATATATTGAATACCATTAGTACAGTTTCACTTTGATGTTGGTTGTCGAGGTTTTGTTTACATTTATAGTACTTGGCATTCTCCATATAACAGCAACTTCTTCTGAGAATACATATGAAAACTTTTCTCAGGTTGCTGATGGAAAACCCTCTACATTAATTTTTGCCCGTCCCTTGTCTGTCTTTAGAGAGCAATATGGAAAATGTGAACTTTCAAATTTGAAAAGCTAGGGACTAGAAACATCCAGGCACTCACATCTCACTTTGTCATCTCCACTCACTTGCAATCTTATGAGTGACTCACCTGAATGTGACCCTCATTTCCATGGCTAATTAATTACAATAAAATAACAATGTGTCTCTTAAGAGCCATATACAGCAGACACTAGATATCACGTTTGAGGTAGCCGGAAACAAGTAGGCAATAAGAGTTAACAGTGGCTCGTGCATCGACAACAGTATCGCCTTTAGGCGTGGGGCGCAAAAGCAGCACTGTTTTTTGGTCGTTAGCTCTTTCCTACGGGACTTTAAGATCGACACAATTTTTTTTATTCACGATTCCGGTTAGTGTTTTTTTTTTACGCTACAGCAGTCTCGAAAAGCAGTTTTTATTCATTTGTAGGTGTCCCGAAACCACGTTTCTAAGAATTTTATCCAGAAAACACAAATAGAGAAGAATTGTTTAAAATGTGTTTTCTTCCCGTAAATAAAGATCTTGAACACACATTTAGTATTGTTTCTTAAAAAAAATTACTTTCTCCTAACATGCTGCAACAATGTTAATGCACCAGCTGTATAGGATTCTTAAGACCACTCTAAAGTTCTTGTATAGAAAAACTGTAACTGCTAAATCAGACACAACTGCTATTATATCACTTTGTATCCCAAGATACACAAGAGGCAGAAATTAAATGGAATGTTATGGTTGGGAATGTAACAAAGATAGGCGTAGCATGGCTCAAAATTTTGGAAGCACACTACTGTTAACGTACAGACGAAGACTTCTCATTTTGAAAGTGGAGACATGTGTTTGGAATGATTACAATGAAAACAACTGTACTAGGCAACCGTCGGGGCGATGTGTGGGACCAGATGCAATCTCAGGAACATGCAGGGGGTTACGGCTGGCCCCCCTTCCCCATCATCATGTGCAGTGTTTCCTGTTTACCACACACTGGCTGGCACTGCCTTGTTTAGCAGAGCCAGAGGAAGCTGGAGGTCCATTATCCAATTCATCAAGCTCCCAATCCTGACCTGTTAACAGGGAGACGCTCATCAGTGTTCGAAGAGATGGCTGCCGAGGCACAGATGGTGGGAGCGTTGTTGCTGATAGCCTTCGTGTCGCCGCTCGCTTACGCACACAGTGAGTACTGCCAGAACAATTAAGTCGTTACTTGTGATAGCCGACGCAAGACATGCTGCATTCAGTAACAAGTCTAATAGCTTACGTTTTTAAACTGCACTGTTTACAGCAGAAGACAAAATGTTTAGATTACACATGGGTCTAAATGAATTATTTGTTCACGAAAAAAAAATACCAATACATTTGTGATTTAAAAGTATGTGTCACTCTTTATGCTGAAATTATTCATTTACGTAATATAACTGTAAAAGATGGGAAATTACTGAAAAAGTATCTTTATAGAAGCATGACATGCTATCAGTCTTCATTTTTGTACATAATTGTTGCTAGGCATTATTTAGTAACTATTTTATTAAATGGTGAGGGATAGTTAAAATATATAATCTTAAATTTTATATTAGCATTATTGTTTAATAATTACAGTTTAGTAGTTTGTACATAACGTGTGTAACGCAAGGAAGGGTGTTTTACGTCCATAAAGCCCAATAGTAATATGTAATTTTAAATACAGCTACATAATAGCATCTTTAATAATGAAGTAAAACTTAGCAGCATGGCGAGTGACATAGTCTTTTAAGAAACTAATGTTTAATAACTTCAAATTCTACATTACAAGTTATTTAGTCACTAAAGTCCAAGTTAAAATAAATTTAATGTGTTGAAATGGGTTCCAAAAAATTAATTTTTTTAATGTATCAAATACAGTTTAGAAAAAAAACTATTTAATGGACATGGTGCATGGTAACTTAGATTACTCACTGTTAGGTAAAACACAATTTTTGCTTGTATTTGAAATGTATTTTTGATAAAACGTGATCAGGAAAGTCCAAAGAGGTAAGTTTGGTTTCATGTCTCACATGTAGGTAGAAACATAACATTTCACAAAAACTAATGATGTGTTAATTTCTAACAGAGGTTTTTAACAGGATACAATACTTAAAACCTTGAAATTTATCATGAGGTAGAGGTATACATAAATTAAAATAACCACTGCGACAGTAACATATAAATTATGTCTTTTTATGACACTGCACAGTAAAAATTATAATCAGGTCATAACTATCCACTTTGGAAACACAACTACTTAAAATTTATTTAATATTTAAAAGTACAATCGGGTAACTGTGATATGAGTAATATGCCACTGCAGTGGAAGAAAGGAAAAAAGGTAGACTATTTTTGTCATGGTCAAACTCAAAATTATGCATGCTCAATTTTTGGCCCAAAAAATGGGGTGCTGCCAGTACAAGGAGTTTAAAGAAATTTTTTTCACTTTATAAGACTTCTTTAAATTATAAATTTACACATTTTCCCATATTTACTCTCCTATAGCATGACATTTTCTCTAAAAATAATGGGAAATATTTATAAGGTACATGGTAAACACGGAAAAAAGACTAGGAAATCTCACTGATCTATTCACGTGCATTGATTATTATTGTGTCGCCATTATGCGAGCAAATACAGTTCTTGTAAAATAATTGGTATAATAAAATATTTTCTTTCTTTATGCAAAAAAGCAAGTACCGTAAAATGGGGTGAATAGGGACGCTGGGGTGAATAGGGACAAAATTTCAAATCAAAAGTTCCAGTACACAGTTTTAAATGAGTTTTTCCTAAAGGTTGGCAGTTAATGATTTAACAAAGCGTTATTGTACTGAAATATAATTTAATTTACAATAAAGTTCTAAGCTAGGAATCTGTTTCAAATTTTGTCCCTATTTACCCCAGCGTCCCTATTCACCCCATTTTACGGTACAAGAAGCAAGGTAAAGTATATATATATACAGTATGTAGCAAACTTACCTGTACAGCCAGGAAACTGGGACAGAGAGCTGAATTTAATGAATATTTTATGATAAACAACGCAACATTTCATACAAGTCTAGCAAAGTCATGAAATGTGGAGTGTGGTGGTGGACACACCCCTCACGACCTGCAATATTGCGTGATTACACTTTACTTCCTTGTTTGGCCAAAGGAAACACTATACACATTCATCTCTACACATAAAAATGAAAGCTGACTGATTGACTGACTGATCAAACTGCAGCCAAAACCACTGGACCTAGAATTGTGAAATTTTTTGTGGGGGTTCCCTTCAGGTCGTAGGCGAGCACTAAGAAGGGATTTTTAGAAATTCGACCTCTAAGGGGGTGAAAAGGGGTGAAATGTATTTCCGAAGAAACGTCGATAGAGCTCGAACCCAACGGCCTATCATCGTGATTTTTACTTTAATAGGACACTCGTAAAAATGCATATTAGCCAATTTAAGGATTTTTCTACGTTCAACTTTTAAGGGGGTGAAAAGACCTTAAATGTGTTTCCAATCAACTATTGGTATCTATCGAACCCTTCGGGATAGAGAGTTGATATTCACTTCAAAATATTGCTTACGTAAATACCCAAAAAGTAGTTTTAAGTTTTTTTTTTAATTCGACCCCCAGGGAGTAAAAAGGGGCAAAATGTGTTTTTAATGAATCGTCTTTATCTTTGAAACACAACTGGCTATCGTCGTGATTTTAACTTTAATTGGTTACTTTTACAAATGTCTATGACAGGACACAAAATCGTTTCGAAATTCTTTATTTAAAGGGGTGAAAATACGTGAAATGTGTTTTCGATTATCATTCCATATCTATCGAATCAATCGAGATATCGAAGTGCTCTTTGCTTTAAATTGGTGCTTTTGTAAGTATCCCAAGTACCATTTAAAATATATTTTCCGAATTCGGCCCTAAACTGCTTAAAAATGGGGTAATATGAGTTTTCGACTCACATTCGATATATATCAATCCCATAGTTTTTTATATAGAGACTTGATTTTTGTTTAGGATTGATGCTTACTCAAATACCTAAAAAGTGATTTCAGGAATTTTTGAAATTCGCCACCTAAGGACGTGAAAAGGGGTGAAAAGTGGTGAAAAGCATTTTCAATTAATCGTCTATATATCTTGAACCCAGCGGGCTAATGTTGTGTTTTTTACGTCCACGAGATACCAATAAAGTATTCTAAAACGTGATTCAAAGGTTTTTCGAAATTTACTCTCTTAAGTGGTGAAAAAACCTTGAACGTGTTTGAGATAAATCCTCGATATCTATCGAACCCGTCGAGATATACAATTAATTTTTGCTTCAGGATGATGATTACAGAAATTATCGCAAAACTGTTTTCAGATTTTTCGAAATTCGGTTTCTCAATACTGTGCAAGGGTGATACGTGTTTTTTTTTAGTGAATGATCGATTTTAATTCAACTGAACGGGCTAGCGATGTGATTTACACTTCAGTTGGATACTTATACAAATGTCTAAGACGTAAATTTAAAATATTTCGAAATTCGACACCCAAAAGAGTGAAAAAACACAAAATTTGTTTTCCATCAAGCCACGATATCTATCTAACCAGTAGCGATGTTGAGGTGTTGTTCGCGTCAGAGTGATGCTTACGTAAATATTTAAAAAAATATGCATGTTTTTTTATTTGTAAGAAACGTAATTATTAAGAATAAAACTTAGTTGGTCAATAATCAAGGCAGACAATCCGAAAAGCAGGAACGAGCAGCGAGAAACAACTTATACAGGAGTTTCACTACAGTAACCTATCGAGACATGGTGTTGTACAACCTCTATGAGCCCAGGACACAGATAATTTTTTTTTTTCAATAAATTTTATTTTCATGAATTATTTTGACGTTACGTGACGCAGTTGTTTGTCACTCAGGTCTGAATTCCGGGAGGTTCTGGGCTCGAATTCCGTTAAAAGCTGCGTGCAAACGTTCAATTCTGACACACAAAAACTACAAGGCAGATCGAATTAGTGCAATTTACATGTGGTCTTTAAAAGGGGTAAAATTGCAGTTCGCTTTCCACTTAGGTTCCTCTACAATATCAGCTGACATATCGTCTGTATACTGCAAAAGTGTTTGAGTCATAAATGCTATTTCGTTTAAAAACAGTATTAAATTGTAGATATTAACAAAAATGTGGTATGTTACTATACTGTGATACAACAGTACGAAATGACGAATAGACTTTAAACTTGGGCAATTGTTCGTGAACAACATATACATATTCCTAGCATTTTTATAATTTTATCTCATTTTGACATTGTCACTTTTGGCAGTAAACCGACGATATATCACGTCACTAATCTCAGGTTTGGGGCACCAAATACGTTTCCGCGAAACCTTTACCCTCTGAAACTCTGTAATGTCAATAAAGTTAAAGTGAATATTTTGACAATATATAAGTGAGGGCACCGTCACCAATGGTTGTGCACAGGGTAAACAGATGTTTCTCATTCGATTAACCACTTACCTTAGATGTCTGTAACTACCCCAGAACGTCAAATTGGCAGTTTTATAAATAAGGCCCAGGCGAAGTCGCTGTTAGTGGCAGTGACAAACTTAAGACTGCTTTTCGCGTGGACAGCTATAGGTACTTATCCTTCTGCAGAATTAGTTCAACTAGCCGCTTGGACATTCTAACATTTGATGACTGAAGTACCAAACTTGTGTACAAAGAGGTTTTTCAATTAAAGTAAATATTATCAGTTACGAATAATACTCGCGAGCAAAGCCGCGGGGAACTGCTAGTTAAACATAAAAACAGCTTGAGATCTGAGTGGTTTTATTCCGTTCCTATAAGCAGGGCTGTCTACATCATGTCCAGGCTTACGCAAGTAAATTTTCTAAAATGCACTCCTCCATCTTCATTACTTCATATTTTCCATTTTCAATGTTCGATGCTACCTAATGTCTAACACAGTCCTACTGGATAAAGCTCTCATGTTGTGAACCTATTCACTCACAACCTCAATGCAATTGCGCTTCCGCGGAAAAATGTGTCATCCCTTCGTGTGCGTGTACCTGTTTACAAGTATCATTTGAAAGTACTAGTACCTCTGCATGAATAAATAAAAAGTAATATAACAGACAAACTCTTAGATTCTGTTAATGAGAAAATTCCTCACTGAACTTATGGCTCATCACAGAGATTAACGTTATATCCAAAATAGCAGAAATTGTAACTTTAACTACAACAGGTATACTATACATCTTTAAAAAAATAACATACAGTATATTCAGTAATGATTAAACATATCATTATAATTTTCAATATTACAATTACAAGTATACAGAATGCATAACAGACGAGGATTAATACTCACAGCTAAACATGAATGCAAGGGATAGGAGGCTGTATTGCAGTACACAGCTCTTGACGGTTGTGTGACGTACTAGAGGTTGCAGGCAACAGCGCCGACTGTGGCAGTGTGTTCATCACGGTGTCTTCTCTGTGGCATCCTGCCCCTCACAGCAGAGGGCTTGTGGACCGGGAACTAGAGCTCAACTGGGACACATCCAGCTGTCTGCCCCACACTGCTCCAGACACAGTCTCTCTCTTCCCTGCGGAACCTCACCCCAACACTAACCCAGGTACGTACTATATGTTTATACTCACTAGTTGCAAATATTCCTGCAACTCTCACACCATGCATGCATAATTATATTACAGGCAGTTAATTGAATAAATAAGTGTAAATAAGCAATACATTGTCTTTTTTACAATAGCGTCAATATCCCACAGTAACCAGATCTGTGTGACGATCATTACCGAACCTGTAGATCTCAGCTTCTGAGTTGAGGTTATGTCTGATTTCTGGTTTTCTTGAACAATTCGACACGACTTCCGAAACATCTGAGAGAACTAGAAAGCAAACGTAACTTATATCCAGAAACTCCAGCACCAGTAGCCAACTATCAACATTACAGTTCTCGCTGCTCTTACTTTCTGCCAAGGATTATACCATCCTTAACCATTAAAGCATGTTCATTCGGAATAAGTATGGTTTCTCCTCCAATTTTAAAAACGTAATTTACTTAGAATGGTTCTTACACTAAATTAGACAAACTGCTGGTTTTTTTTAGAAAGGCCATCACCGTTGGTGACTGTAGCTGCCTCGGACTACCCTGAAGGCTTCTACAAAACCAACATAAGTCTTGGTCCTCCCAAGTACCCAGGTGGATGGAACAAGGACGAGGCAGACAACACGCGAACAGATGGCGACCACTGCCTCCCTTACTGGGTTGCTTCATTTCGTAACGGCTCAATCCTGCATGCAGCATGCCTCAAGATACGACCTACTTGGATGGGAGACAACAGGTACGACACAGCCAAACCAAACACACTATAAGATGAGGTCTTCAAGTAAGCACAGCATCACATGTCTACAAAAATATGTTTCATTGGTACTTAGTTGCTAACATCAAATTGAAGGTTGTATACTTCAACAAACCTTAATTTTCATAGTTTTGTAATAAATTAGGTTTGTGTTTATCAGAACTAAAGTCAATGAAATTTATTTCAGACTGCTAATCCACAAAATATAACTTAAGCATTCTTTTCGCCACTAAGATCAATTTTAACTACCAGTAGTGGATTTAACATTACATTGTTTTAAGTATACAGAAAAAATTTAAATTAGCATTTTAACTGTCAAATTATTTCAAGGGAAAAAAGATAGTACTTTCATTACTGAGAACTTTGGGAGAACACATTGTACCAAGTAGGAAAAGGAAATCGAACACCAATTATATTCTGAAAGATGATTAGTTACACAAAAGAACAATAGACTGAATCGAATAACTGCATTCAAAAAGCTTTCAAAAATACTATATATACAATGATAGCAAATTTTGTGATGCCTTCAAAGGGTGTAATTAACTTCAGTAATATGATACATCAGAGGATCTTTAATCTTAATAATAAGCACTCTCAAAGTATGATGTAATTATTATTTTTATGTGAAACTGATTGTGCCAATAATTTCTAGCATTTCCAGTATTGTTTCTGTGTGTTCAGGAGTCAACATAAACCCTAACAAATTAGCTACTACATTCCAACTATTAATTTAACAATCTGAATGCAGAGATACGTAAACGTATATCAGGTTCAGCATTCAGTCAAACCTTGCTCGTTATGAGAGCACACACCCAATGAAAACCAACATTACAACATTACATTAAAATGAAATAATTTACACTGAAATTATATAGTACTACAAACTACAATTTATGCATTTAGAATTTTTAATGAGTTGGCAAAGACATCTACAGTATTTTCAGTGTAAATTATGTATTTTGTTGGGTGTGTGATGTCATAACATGCAAAGATTTACTTTGACATGCTGTTAGAGAACACTATGCATAACTGAAAATTTTGTATAGGAGGATATTGTAGTTACTAGTAACATCTACAAAACTAACACTGTTTTGTATAAACATAACATTATATATTTTTTACAACTGAATGGCCTTAAAGTAAGTCTTTTGTGAAAAGGCTGACGCTAGTTGAGTTTAACTAAAAAACGAGGAAAGTGGTGAATGCTCTATCACACTTGAACTCAGATAGACGTTAGTCAAAGTGGAAACACCATCACATTATAACAGCTAACTACAGTAACATGTCTAGCAAAGATACATTCTTTATATTTCCCCCATCCTCTCCTAGATATGCACAAATTTGTCATAATTTTGTCAATTTCTGTTACATTCATTAACTTTCCACTTATAATTTACCTATACTTGAAAAACAGCACTACACATTTCGTACTACATCCCCATGCAAAAATTATAACATACTTATACTTGTCACTAATAGAGCGATTTATTTCTGAGAAAACAAAACACCATATAAATGTTAATTTTAATATTTCCTCTGAACTAGAGGACTTCTCTAGAGTCCTGTCATCTACCTACGTCATGACTGCTTGTAATAAAATATGTTAACAGGGCGGTATTGGGCTCAACAACGCTGACATCTCTCTTCCTCCCTGGAACGCACAACTCTGGGAGTCACCACCAGGGAACTACGCTCACTCGGAGGGACACGCTCGCTCGCTACCTGCTCACCCAGGACACGGACGTGTGGGGTCAACTGGTGCACGGCATACGCTACCTGGATCTACGTGTCGCCTACTACCCCTTCTTGAACAAGACGCATAGCTCTGACCACAGGTAATACGTGTCACTCTTTCCCAAGGTAGAATGATTTCACAAATCTTGGAAATTTTACGATTTCAAAATTTATAAGATTTGTAAACAAAGAGGAAGTTAAACGTGGGAAACGGCAGCTCACCAGATTCAAGGCAATTAGAGCTGTGGAACGCAGAACCTTATCTACCAACACACAGTGTGATACAGAATACATTGCCCTTACTACAAACAAGCTGAGCCAGAGGATGAATTGCCCCATGCCAAACAAGCCATAGCTAGGGACATGCAAAATTCACATTATTATATCGTGACACGCTAGAATTGACAGACCTGTGCATATAAGTGCACAACCTGTGGTTACACTGGCCACGAGCCTCTATGTGACGTCATTTACGCGTGTGACAGCTTTACAGGAGGGTGGTCACTTCACAGTGAACTTTAATTATTGGCCAGAAGCATTCTCCGCGGAAGGCCACGATATTGTCGTCCAACCGGAGACGTCGAACAAGCCTACAGGCTTTTGGATTCTAGTCCGTACGCCGAAAATAACGTGAATTTTGCACGTCTCTAGCCATAGCCAATCCCAGCCTAAGCCTTCAGGATAAACCCCTATTTGTAAAACAAGAGTGGTGAAAGCCTTACCACCGTCCGACAACAGTGCAGAACTGAGGTGCTGGGAACTAGCCCATCAGTACATCACAAAATCCAAACAACCACCAGGCCTCAATATACGATAACTTTCATATTTCCTGCCACACCTTAGTTCACCCCTCAGCCACTAGGTGTGCAAGCTACCAACCATCGCTTACTGCACACCATACCGCATTGTGACATTATTCACTGCCCAAGGAAGTGGACTTGGCCAGCCAAACGTTGCGACGGTGCAACTGCGAAAAAAACTTGTCAATCTGTGTTTTGTGTTATCTTCCCTGCAAGTACAACTCTGTAGGTATTTGTGAATTTCTATCAACGTTTTAGTACCTTATAAGATTTGAGTACAGTAGCTTAGCACCAAGGTCTTCACATCCTACAAGGTCAGTTTGGAGAAACTGCAAAATGCAAGAGTGAGCTGAACTAGAACGTATTGAGAAAAATAACCAGTCAGCAGCATCTGCAACTTCGCCTACATGCAAAAACAGTGACTTCCGAAAAAAGAATCCAGAAAACACGGGTCTGAGCACTACACAACCATAGTGCATGTCACATTTGATGCTTTAAAAATCTGTACCATACACAAAGTAAAAAACACTGTTGAATGTATGCTCCAGGTTTTGGATAAACCACGACCTCATCAGGGTTGGTCCTCTTCTACCAGTACTGCAAGATGTTAAACACTTCTTGACAACTACAAAGCGAGAGGTGGTCATTCTTGACCTGCACAGATTCCCGGTCGGCTTCTACGGGAGGCAAGGTCGGCACCGTCGCCTCGTGACGCTGCTGAAGCAGGAACTGGGACCATTCGCACTGCCTGCGTCTACTGATCCTTACACCACCACGCTCGAACAGATTTGGAGCAAAGACAGGCGACTGATCATAACGTATGGAGATCGCCAGGTTGCTAAAGGTAGGTACTATGCCAACAATGTTGGTTAAAACAAGATAGAGGCTCTGAAATATAATGTTTCTGAAAGGACTAAAAAAAGTCTACTTTATAAATGGGAAAACATTACGAGGGTAATCTTCTTATATAAAGCAGTTTTAGGGACTAAGTGAAAGTAACCCTACAAGGAAAATATTATAAGTGAGAACATTACAACAGGGTTCCACTATATGTGAATATTTATTCAGTTTTCATGATGAACCCAACTTATCACAATTTTTATTAGTAAACCAATTAAAAGTTCATGTGATGTTCAAAGTAAATTAATTACATTGTAGCGTCATCATTTCCATAATTCAACTGATTTTGTGAAAAAAATTTTAAGCCTAGAAAAGGGCAGATATAAGATAGTTTTACAGTTTTGCTGAAAATAGTGTTTTGTTACTTCAAGTAATTTTCCTAAACCAAAATTAGATACTTTCAATTAATTATTACTAATTAATACAAATTCCTATAGCTAACTTATTAGTTAAAACAATAGTGTTTTTGTCTACAAAATAATAGACAATGCAGTAAAGGCTGTTTTCAACAAAACTGTAAGGTAGTTTTATAATAACTACTTTCTTTTCAGATTCTCGTAAAATGGTAAGTGCCTATTTAAAAATTATGGCCTAAAAGTGGATTCACAGATGTAGCTATATATGCTGTGCTATACTGCACTTTTAAATCGTCAGACATGATGTTAGTTGAAACAGTTCACACATTTAGAAACGCTATGCTGCGGCAAGCCACGCTAAGCTAGGCTACGCCAGCGACTTTACAGACGAGAGAGTTTACTCTGCAATATGCACTGTGTTTACAGCTGCACTTCCATACAACTGACTAGCCAGCGGAATAAAGTTTTATAGAAATTATTTCGCATGAAAAATGGCTGCAGAAATTTACGTCATGTGTAACTGTATTTGAAGTAAGTAGTTTCTTTGAACAAATAGCTCTCCGCCAAGAAATATTCTTCTTGATGCCATCTTCATGCAGAGATATTAATTTAATTCTGCAATAGTTTTTCGAAAATAGTACCTAAATTTTTTATCATAACATTCTAGGTTCAACATCAAATGATGAAACTCTCTCACCATTAACCTTTAACAGCATATTGGATGCACCCACATCAACTTGGTTTCCTCGTCACTAATCAGTTCTGCCAACTACCTACCACCCTCCCTCTTCCTTGCTGTCACTATCACCTGTCATTTAAACATTTTAGGTTATCACAGACGCACCTCAGATCACGACCCACCATGTTATTTCTGCTGCCACACCACTACAACAAACTATGGTATAGTTACACTTTTGTAACAAAATATTAGCTGCACAAGTACTAACAGGCCACACCTTAGTTTGCTGTCTGGCACTGATTACCAACCACCGCAGGACAGTAGACTTCAGTGTGCGCCCACTCAGGTAATGAAGCCAGCCTAGTCTTCGAAACGTTACGACTGAGCTCCTTAGAGAAATACTGTGTGTCTGTCCTCTAAAGTGTTTGAATATTCTATCTACAAGTACTGCACTCTAAGTACTTAGACACTGCATCTTTAGTTAAAAATTTAATTACAATTAAAACAGAAAGAATTGAGCACAAGTACTCATAGGATGGTACTCGCAGATAAAAACACACACACATAGGACGAACACATTTCTCCGCGGATGCGCGGTCACAAAGTTTCGCAGACTACATCTGCTTCATCAGGTGAGTTCGTCCTATGTGTGTGTGTTTCTATCTGCAAGTACCATCCTGTGAGTACTTGTGCACAATTCTTTCTGTTTTAATTGTAATTAGTAGCCTAGCGGCCTTTCCCGCCATTGTCCTAAAAATTTAGTTAGTAGCCTAAGAGGCTTTATCCCATCACAAAGTATGGTGATGAGATATAATAGAGCAGACCTGCAGAGCACAGCACAGCTTTGTGTGAATTCACATTTAAGTGCCACTAAATTTTTCTTTCACGAAATTTATACTTTTGTGTTAAATGTAACACACATTGTACTTTTTATTGCTGTTAATTTATGCCTGATGTTGCAATAACGAATATTTATTACTGAACAAGTCCCTAAAAAGTAGACATTTTTTTCAATCTATGATAATTCCACAAAAAACTATGAGCAAATAATTGAGCTAAGTAGTTTTGTTTTGGAGTACTGTATTTGTTAATACTACATGTACAGTAATGTAGTTCACTTTCTGTTTGAAAGAGTTGTGTTTAGAATTGTTCTACGAGAATTGATTTTAATTTTAACACTGATTTTCTATTGACTGGTAAACTTAGTGCTTGCGAGCTAAGTAGAAGGAGCCCTAATGTATTTTGTTAAGTTTATACTGAGCTGGTAGTGATATATAGGTCCATACTTTCAGAATCAACGTGGTTGTGGCCACCTCTCACACAGCTGTGGGGCAATCAGCAGGAACCACACGGCCTCAGCAACTACCTCCAGATGGTGATGACCAAGTCTCGAGACTATCGCACAAACAGCGAGCTGTGGGCTGTCATGGCCGAGCTCACCCCGACACCTGTGGACATCATGTTCCGGCAGTCGGGCAGCCTACGGCAGATGGCCGACACAATCAACCGCAACATTACAAGCTGGTTCCGTGACTTGTGGTGGCATAAAGCCAACATAGTCGCCACAGACTTCTTCCTCGGAAACGACATTATAAACGTTGCAGTGAACGCTAACCTTAAGAGGGCAACCTCCCAAGATTAAACTCATAAACCACAAATAACCAACGTACGCAACTTACATTTTTTTTCCTTTAGCAAATATATGTAAACAGTGTTTCACAAAATATACACGAATAATAATTTACCTTTTCTAAAAACATAAACTTTTTCACAACCAAGAACACGTGGAATGAGTATGTACTTGTAACAGAAGCAGCTTCAACATTAAAATACGGAAGCCGGTAACAATTTCCAAGTAGCAGATCAAAAAAAATGTAACAGTATCTAAAATAATTGGGTTCCTTCTCCCTTTTCCATTTATCACCAATTAATGGTTACTTTATTTACTGACAACAATATGGTAGGCCTAAAAAAACCAACTGTACCAATATGTAAAATTAAAGATATTTGTGTGCACGCAAACAAGCAGAAGTTCACGGCAGAAACATTTCTAATATGATTACCACATTACCAAACTAAAATTTTTGAATAAATCTTTCCAGTATATAAAATTCAGCATTTTAGCACCTCGTACATTTTTTTTACTTCCAAAAACTGAGGTATTTGCAATTAATGTATCACAGAACATAAATTGGCAATCTATTTTCAAGTGTCGGTGATCTTCAAAATGGTATACCTTAGGCATTTACTAAACTCACGAAGGTATGGACGAGAGGACAAAATTCAAGCTTCAGTTGCACAAACCGTAAGCAGAATAATGTTGACTGGCTCCAAGAACTCACGAGAGCATCTTGTCAACGAATTCCTCACTGGCACTGCTCGAAAGCAGGGCAAGTGACTGTTAGCAGACAAAAGTTGCCATTTGATGTGTAAAAATATGTAAATGGTACATATAAACAAAACCACAACAAAGTGAAACTGAATGCAGTGAGCACAAAAAAAATTAATACAGTTGAACCTCATTAATACAAACCTGAAGGAACCTAAATTTTTTTGGTTTTTAAAAATGAAGTTTTTTTAACAGGTGTTTTCAAAATCTTGAAAAGTACTGTAAATGTATCTTCAGGATGTTTAGTCCCAAAATACAAACTTTCTTACCACCACCATTACTTTATTTAACCAATGAATTAGATATTACATTGTCTTACGTGTAAGACTTTTTATTGAGCTTTACAATTTATTGTATTTAATTTCTCATCTTATTATAAAGGTACAGAAAACCACTTAGTACTGTGGCGTGTCCAGCTTCACAGCCATACGTCCACAGATAGCTCAGAGTCTCATCAAACATTAAAGCGACATTGGTTCTGCCAACATAGCGAGGAAAGAAATATGGCGGAACTCTAGTAAATTCTGGGTTTATTAACTAACGTTGCAACATTCCACACTTATTACATCAAATTCGAATCTGACAGCCGGGGGCACCCTCTGAGAGAAAAAAAAAACATTATGAACTAATATTAAACGCCATGCTTCCAGCAGAACCCTACTGGTTCCCTCAACACCCTCTCTTCCGCACCACACGTCCATCTCTGCCTACAACGTGCTAACGAAACATCACAACTTCGAGACAAACTAGACGTACATCCATCTTTGCCCCCATCTTGGAAACGAAAAACCTAACTTCGCAGGCAAACTACTGGCATCGCCCATCTGTGGTGCTGCCCTGCGGCCATTACAGGAATCTATTTAAAAAATATTAAGTTTTTAGCAATTAACACAACATATTCAAGCAGCAACATTACTATCAACTCCAAGTATTCACAGTTAAGTTTTCATACAAATTATTATATACGTTTATATTAAGTAATAAGTTTGTGACTAAGTGAAAGAAACATTAAAATCAAAATTTATATGACCGATTAGAAACAGTCTGTTATTCCATTGGTTGCTATCAAATAATACGCTAATTTCTTGATCGTTATCTTTATAGGCTGGTCTTGCACTAAAAGTACAAGTTTTCTTGAAAAGTGTAAATTTAGATCAGTGACTCCAAACTTTTAACGGTATATTCCGTAATTTTGTTAAATACAATTCGTAGACAATTTTAGCAAAACATACACACATTGAAAAGACCAAATAGAACCATTATTAAGAAACTGTTCTAGTCACTGTTAGAATGAAATAACTTTTAAATTACCACATGTAATGTTACTTATTTTAAATAAAAACCACTAGTTCACAGCTACTGAAAATTAATTACTTAAGTCTTAATAATTTTTACCAATGTACGTTCTCATAACAACAAAAATACAACTAGTACTTACACAAATGTCTCGAATACCATTGTACTAAGCCAACATTAAAAATGGCAACAAAATATATTAAACACACTGACAATCATTAGCATGTGAAAATAAATCTGGGACCAGCCCTTGGCCATGCTGCAGCATTAATGAGAAATTTGTATTAACAAGGTTTTTATTAACGAGGTTCCGCTGTATTTCAGTCAATGTAAATAATTTAATGTGCAAAAAAAATATGCTGTGGACATCGCTTTTTGTAAAACATTAAAAAATAAAAAATAGCCAAAGAAAAAAAAAACTAAGCCAGCTTCAAAAATTACTACCTATTTTTTATCTCCTTGAAACCAAACGATCAAATTAACTTGAGCTGTTTCACGCTGTCTTATCTGTACGAAAAAAAAAAAAAATCAAGTAGTACATACATGTAAGCAAAAATAAAATAAAATATGAAAATGTTACTCAATAGTTACTAATAATCGCGAAAGTGCGTATCGCGACGTTTCACTGCTTAGAGCAGCTTCCTCGGGCGAAAAGACATGGCTGACTGCGGTGTGACTGCCGATGCACCTAACGGCTAACGGTTGAACTGATATGAGGCGGGAGATTCGAAAGCGTCAAGTAGAAGAGGATGTGTAGAGGTTAATGAGGAGATACGAGTGCAATGGTTGTGGGAAGCTGACTGACGGGATGTTATCTTATATTGAGACCTGGTGGTTGCCGGGATTTAGTGATATTCTGATGGGCTAGTTCCCATCGTTTGAGTTCAGATGTGGCAGGGCCCTCACCACTCTACTGCTGTAGCATGAGTCAAAGTCCTTGTTACGATGGGCTGCATGGGCAGCAACTGGTTTATCCTGTGGGTTGGTGTCTACCTGCTATGGCTTGTCTGGTGTCTGCTTTGTGGCCATTCATTCTCTGTCCAGAGTGTTGGTGGTGAGGCCAATATATTCAGCATCACAGTATGAACACTGTAGCTGGTAGATCAAGTTCTTGGTAGCACAATTGTAACTGCCTTGGATGGGATAAATGTGATTGGTTTGCCTGCTTTTAAATGACATAGACAGCTGGTGGATGGCACACGTGCCACAACATGAGCTATTGCAGGGATGAGAACCTTTGAGATTGGTAGTAAAGTTGGTAGCTGTAGAAGGTGGGAGTTTTAGGACCAGGGGTTCAGGGTAGCCTCTGTGTGTGAATGCTTTGGCTATTTGTTGAGGTCACTGCGAGTTGAACATATGCGATTCGCTCTCGTGGCAATGCCGTAAGGTAGTGACTTTTTGGCATGGTATGGATGACAGCTGTTGAAATGAAGTTATTGAAGGTTGTTTGTTGGTTTTGTGTGTACCGAGGTGTGAATGTGCCATTGTGTAGTGCCAACTCGACATCTAGGAAAACTGCATGTGTTTTTGAAAATGACCAGGTGAAGTTAAGTGGACTATAGGTATTCAAGCTGTTTAGGAAGTGGAATAGCTGATCTGTTGAGGTTCATATCATGAAGATGTCATCAATATATCTCACCCAGCAGTACGGTGGGTTGGGCTGGTGACTGAGGAAGTTGTCCTCTAGTCTGCCCATGAACAGGTTGGCATAGGAGGGGGCCATGCGGGTACCCATGGCAGTGCCCTTGATCTGGAGGTAGTGCTTATCCATGAAATGGAAGCTGTTGTTGCTGAGTGTTAGTCTGGCTAGTTGCACCAGAAAAGCAGTAGATGGTTTGCTGTTCGAAGGTCTTTGGTTAAGATAATGTTCTATGGCGGATAGACCAGACGCATGGGGAAGGTTGGTGTACAGATATGTGACGTCTATGGTGACCAGATAGGCATCTTGCGGTATGGAGTCTAAATGTCTGAGGCGTTCTAGAAAGTGTTACCTGTGCCATCCACTAGCCCTCTACGTCATTCAAAAGCAGGCAAACCAATCACATTTACCCCATCCAAGGCAGTTACAATTGTGCTACCAAGAACTTGATCTACCAGCTACAGTATTCACACTGTGATGCTGAATATATTGGCCTCATACCAACACTCTGAGACAGAGAATGAATGGCCACAGAGCAGACACCAGACAAGCCATAGCAGGTATAAAGACACCAACCCACAGGATAAACCAGTTGCTGCCCATGCAGCCCATCATAACAAGGACTTCGACTCTTGCTACAGTACTAGAGTGGTAAGGGCCCTGCCACCTACAAGCAATAGCTCTGAACTCAGACGATGGGAACTAGCTCATCAATATATCACTAAATCCCGGCAACCACCAGGTCTCAATATAAGATAACATCCCCAGTCATTCAGCTTCCCACAACCACTGTACCCGTATATGTATCCTCATTAACCTCTTCTACTTGACGCTTTTGAATCTCCCGCCTCATAACAGTTCAACCATTGGCCGCTAGGTGCATCTGCAGTCACACCGCAGTAAGCCATGTCTCTTCACCCGAGGAAGCTGCTCTAAGCAGCGAAACGTCACGATACGCGCTTTCGCAGTTGTGAGTCGTCCTACTTTTGTGTGTATCTGTCAAGTACTAAAACGTGAGTACTTGTGCTTCTGTCATTTGTACATACTGATAGCCTAGCAGCCTCTTCCTTTCATTTACATCAATAGTTACTAAAATCAGATAAAATAAAATAAAGTACTTGAGTTGATTAAAATTTATTTATACACTTCACATCTTCATATCGCACAGTTTGTCTGCAGTTTCAGCAGGATCAGGGCACACAGTTTCACTAGTCTTATTTTTCACAGCTGAAATGTCTGTTTTCTTCGTCACTGGCTGTGTCTGCTGCAGAAGTTCATCCCGCAGTGTCGCCAACTGCTGGTCCACTTCAACTGTCTTCGTGCGAGTCACTTCATTCAACTAATAACATGTTACAATGCATAAGTCCAACATTACAAACATATAATCACATATACTCTACAGCAAAACCCTCTTTAATAAGTGCACGCATAAAAGGACCTAAATTTCTGCAGTTTGTACATGATACTGAGGTTTGTATCAACAGGTATTTGCGAGAACTTCAAAACATCTCTAAAAATATTTATATTCAAAACATTAATCATTCCATTCCCACCATAACTTATCATCACATTGTTTTACATGTAGCACCAAACTTTATACTGTACATTATTTAATTTTTCATCTCGCTCCAAGGGGAAAGGAAACCACTTTATGCATATGGGAGCTTTTGCATTAACGAGGTTGTTTTTTGCAGGGTACGTTAAAAAAAGCATTTTCTGCAAGGAACTAAATAAAATATACAGAAAAGCACAAATATAGTTTTTGCAAATTCATCCAAAACTGTCTAATTTGCTATTTACTTTGTATGGCTTTAACTTAGTAAAATTTTTCAAGTTTGTCATGTACAGTCTGTTCTGCTAAATACACTGTTGCAACATGTAGTCCAGGAATCTTAGTACAATATTTGAACTGGAAGAATAGATTTTAGGTGAAAAATATTTGTTAAACTATTTTTCTTGGCGTTTAGAAATCAAAGGTGTCAAATTTCTTGTACCTTTCACACCAACCTCTAAGTTTACGAAAAATCTGTAAACCATGTTGCAAAATAATTAGTTAGTTTTACTCACCATCAATTAAATTTCCTGTGCCAGATTTTATTTCTTTTTTATTATTTAGCAACAACGTTTTAACACAAAAAAAATCTCTAGGTAAAGGGCCAGAAATAACGCTTTATACAATACATCAGTACACATTCTTCTGTATGATTCAAATTCACTACAGAATCATACTGAATAAACACCATCCATTTAAATTATTTACTCTTACAGCATCTTTATATAAAGTTCTGAAAATGCTATCAAAATGAAATATTAACTGGACCAGAGGTGGAATGCTATGGCATACAGCTGAAAACACACATCTAGAAATATTAGTTATAATATCTTCTTTATAACTGTGTAATAATCAGCATTCTAGTCTACCCAAGAATCAGTAAGCATAGCTCATACTGCACAGTTCGACAGACTTTTATACTGAATAGTGTTGGCTGAGTGTGCTTGTTCGGAAAACACCTTCGAAATATGAAGGAGAGGGAAGGGGGTTACTTTTTCCACGGAAAAAAAACTGAAAAAAGAATGTACCAACACAACTGACGATACGTACAATTACTACACAGAGCAGAACACAGGCAGACTAATGCTTAATGTACCATTTTTATGAGTGAAAATTCTGTAGACTGCATTAATGACCAATTTTTTGTAACGTTTGCAAGTTTTTAAAAGGTGAATCTGTTACTTTCAAAATTACACTTCATAAAAGTGATCCATTTGTAGCTAACCTAGGTTTCAATCAACCTGAGGTATGATCCTTGATGAGAACATTCCTGTTTACTAACTTACGGACTGATGTCTAAGTTTTAATCAAAGCACATCAAGGGACTGAACGGGCAATTAAAGGGGCACCATTTAGTAACCTACTCAAATCTAGATACTTCAACAGCTAGGGAATGTGCAAAAACCGAGAACACGCCTCAAGAGTTCACATTGAATGCAGAGTCAACGCTAAATGAGAAAATAATCTTTGTACAGCTTTGGGGTGAGAGATGGTGAGGAGGCTGTGTAGGGGAAGTGTCCTCCCAAACGGCCCCCGCTGGAGGGAGGGAAACCACCTGACACTGCTGGCGCTACACATACCAGACTAATAACATTGCTACCACAGACCCCGCTGTTACTATGCCATCCGCTTCCACTGTTGTGACTAGTGCTTTCGTCAACAGGCATAATGCATGCGTGCGGCAGCTCTGGCCGATGTACACTTGACCGCTGCCAATACTGAACTAAACTACCTCACCCTTCCATACAGTGGGAATGGACTTGTCCAACTCCCTTAACATATTTTCGTCTTCTACACATTATTTTCTGGTTTGGCATTTACTCTAACACTGGACCAAGAAGTTGGAAAATTTAGTATGAAATGGAATAGCTTGTACCTGGCTATGTTACGGAACAAAAGAGATGACTGAGGGTGTGACCGCAGTGAAAACACCTCTCTATTTCTTCCTTTCTGTTAGCTGTAAGGATGCCAAACTACAGACAAAAATACAGCTTACATTTCTTAAGATTTATTCATCAGACTACTGTACACATACATAGACGTCACTCACACTCTATGCAAAACGTTGCAAGAACTATGTTGTGAGATGACAGACACATCTTAGGTTAGAATTACACACGTTGTGATGCATTTGGCCTCAATTTTTGATTTATTGTAAAGTTTAAAGTAACCAGAGTTGTTTTAGCCATAAGGGATTTTGCGTTGCCAGCCTATATGTTTGGGCCACAAACATACCTCCAAATCATAGGGGTTATTCTGCAACAGCATGCTCATATGTGGTTTAAATCAAATGAAGGACCCAGTGTGTTAGTGT
>PNEQ01002817.1:69761-161969 GCA_003012365.1 Medauroidea extradentata | reverse complement strand
TTAACCTTTCTTTTGACGCAATTTAACAGACACAGGCAATTAACATTGCGAGTGCTCGCCCAGAAATAGTTGAGGTGACTTTTATATCTACGGATTACGACTTGCCGTTTTCCTCCGTAGTAGTACTTGGTCCGGCACTTTATCTACCCTAATTCCGACTACGCGGTTATCAATACCTACTGCTGGTTACATTACTAGATATAAAAAGGCAGTATGCCAAAAAGAGAAACAAATAAAGAATGATTTCTCCTAACGAATCTGTCCTCTAGGCTTCACAGCCCCTCTACCCCGTTTTACACGTCCTCTTCCTGCCGCCATGACGCCCCAACTACTCAAAACATTCAGCCGGCCATCTCCCGGCGACCGGTCACGAGCTCCGATTTACGACGACTGACCGACTGATTACAAACTCAGATAAGAAAACTTAGCCGGCCATCTCCCGGCGACCGGTCACGAGCTCCGATTAAACACAACTGACTGACCTGGGCGAACACCCGTACTTACTCGGCCGAGCGGCGGAGGGATACATCAGGATCCAACTTGCCTAAAAAGCTGGTTAATTGACGTTTATAACCTAAAAATTGTACGTAACATAGATACTGATAAATTTACAAAGCGTTATACTCCATACTACCAGCTAAATATTCATTAGTTTATTAATTGGGGATGTGCAGTGTCCTCAATCTGTCGCGGATCACCACCTTTTTAGTGTTGTTGCACACGACACTACCACCCACGTTGATCGAGAAAAGCCCTGCAGAGTCCCCGCATTCCAGCACGTCCCTGTTCGTGCCTCCAAGCGAGTGAACTCTGACCTGCCTGCCAGATAAATCTATCTAAGAACTGGCTAGCTCCCAGCTTATTTGAAATGTTAAAAGCCAGCACTTCTCTGTACGTGCTTCCAAGCAAGAGAACTACGACTAGCCTGCCACATAAATCCCATTCCAGGAGAAGCAAGCTAAGAAGCTAATTGAAATTTACAAAATCCAAACAAGGCAAAATATAAGAAAAGTTTACTTAGAAAAGTTGCTAGAAATTAAATTAGCTTTAAAATGAGTCCAAACACAACATAAATCCGATAACATTGACACGTAAAATTAAATACTTTTCTCTTGCTTTAAAGTTAAATTTAAGATTAAAAAGAAAATTTTAATGTAAATTTCTCTACTCGCATCCCCAATTAATAGGTTGGATCCCGCCATATACATCCTTATACCTGGTTAAGTTTGCCTACTTAATTTTTTATAAACAACAAAGAAAAAAAAAAACATTAATTAAGACAAAAAAAATTTAAAAATTACTGTATGATAAGAGGCCAAGTAAGTGCTACGTGCCAGTGCACGTCACACCATACAAAATAAAAATTCCTGAAAAAATGTTTAAAGTTTTCCTGCAGTCCGAAGTAACCCCAGTTGACGGTACCGTAGAGAAAAGGTAATGTTGCGTTAAGGGTTGCAGTTCTGTGAAAATTATTATATGTATTTACATGGTTTGCAAATTTCTTTGTAAAAAAACATAATAATCTTTTAATAATCTGCTAGTAAATAAATCAAGGGGATAATTTTGTTAGTAGAACACTGCTAGTATGTTTTTGTGAAGATAAATAAAAGAAAAGGCAGAAGAGTCCTGCAGTTGTCTGTATTCGAGGCAGCACACTACCTCACTACTTAGAACTCAGGCAGCAAAACACAGCCTAACAACCTTGTTGAACGCTGCACACACAGGGAACAGTGCATGATCCTACCCTGCTACCAAACCCAAGTGTCAGAGCCCGCAGGGTGTACAACATCATTATTACAAGTGTTACTCTGTTAGCAACTATGAACTGTATTGCAGTGGCTGCTATGTAAAACTACTAGACATATTATCAATATGTAAATCTATTGAAAAATATCACTCACGTCGAAGGGGAGTTGTTGAGTAAAAATATGTACATAAAAAACATTTTTTCTGAACCATTCAACACTGCCTATCCAAAACGGCTTTACCTCAGTTATAACAAAACTTATTTCCCAGATTGATACCGAACTACACAAGGGTTCTATAATGAACTTAGCTGTTTTCCACCAAATAAAACAATGTGGTCACCACTTAAAATCCTGTAGTTCCCGGTGTACAACAGAAACACTGTGTGCCAGTTCAGCAACCAGTGCGTAAGAGCAGCAGAGCACAAAGTGTGCACACATCGATCACCCTTATCGCTACTTCACTTCTGAAGTTTCAACCTTCAAAACACCTCCAGATAAGTGGCCCCCGTAAGTTCACACTCAGCGTGACTCAACTTCTCGCCTGGTGAAGCCGATTTAGGTCGGCAAAACATTGCGCAACTGTGCACTCGCGCGACTCTGTGCTAACCTCATTCACAGTGTGTTTCTGTCAAGAAGTACCAGCCTGTGAGTACTTCAACATTTGGTCTACATATTTAATTAGTGGAAATACTGTAACTCAGTAACTTATGTATTTATCACAAAACAAATATACGAGACAAACCAGTTTCATCATTACTGGCAGTAGGCCAAATTAAATTTGTCTCTGGTGTGGAATTGTGTGGTCTAACTTGTAATTTTCTAATTTGCAAATGGGAATTAAAATGGCCCAACAGGGAATATAACATGCATCTTACGTATATGAAAGCAGTTTTTAACAGCTGTATCATATTGCTTGGTAACAGTAACAGTCGTTCACTTATTTTTGTAGACTCGACAAAAATGTCGGTTTGATTCTTAAGGCTATTTTAGGTTTTGAGCTGAAAACTATTTAATAAAAGATAGACAATATTTCTCATCAATTTGTTGCAAGTGATTCACAGAAAGGCTTATATTACATAATAGTTAATAGTTTCATACATATGGTTGTAAATATGTACATTTTTCAATGTAGCGACAACTTACCACAGCTCCACAACACATGTATGTAGCAGATTACCTCACCCCATGAAAACTATTATAAACAGACTGTTTGAAAAATAGTACAATGTTTATTTCTACCAGAAAGTGATAAGAACTTATAAAACTTTTATTTATTCTAGAAACACAAAATTTGAGAACAGTATTCAATAAACAGTCTTTCCGCAATTTTTTAAAATAAATAATTAGTTCTAACAGTATTCAATAAACAGTCTTTCCGCAATTTTTTAAAATAAATAATTAGTTCTAGCATATTTTTTCTAACCCAATAGACAATGCGTGTAAATATGTCCACAGGAAGTATGTAGCAGTGATCATAAAATTCCCATGACATTAATTCAAACAATGTTTTTTTAACCCCCGAAGCAATAAGAGGAGTGTTGTAAGTTTAATGTGTGTACTTGTGACATGATGCAGCATCATCATCTGAAATCTGCAGGAAACCCAACTCTTTGAGTTAGGTTTTTTTAATTCTTCATTTAAGTTACCGAGCAAGCTTGTTGAGTGTGAGAGACATGTTTGGCTAGGATCTAACTATGTATAGTTATATACACTATAAACTGCACACTCAGCAGAACTTGTAAATAATTAAAAATATGTTTTATTGGGTCATTAGGTGTTAACTTTTGAGTGTGTTGAAACGTTTACACTGATTGTTGGTTAAATGGAAGTTTTCACATTAAAAATATTAAAGATGGCTGTAAAACAGCTGAAAGAAAACATATTATCAACCTACAGTGCAGAGTACATAATCAACTAAGCATTAATACAAAGTTCACATTATTATAACGTGGTTCTATTCTCCTTTGAAATGAGATTAAGAGTAAACACTCGTCAGTTTTTATTTGTCAATTAATCTTTCTTTGCACGTAAAACAGTGTAATATCAGATTAACAAGCAGAAAGAACTATGGTGTTGATAAGTGTATTTTCTGTATAATATAAATGAAATCAAACATTGAAATATGCATGTCAAAGAAAATTTACCTATACTGTAGTTTAAGCATACATCTGTAATAACAAACATCATTAATACACACCACAAAAATTAGGTCTATTCAGGAATCCATTAACTATTTTTCTGCTAGAAGAAAATTTTTAATTATGTATGCCAAGATAAAGTAAAAAAAAAATTTAAAAATTGTTTTTTTTTTTTTTCTAAATAGTTTATTTTTTGGTAATTTCAAGCGAGAAAACCATGGACCTAGTGTTTCTAGAGTTAGGTATTTAATTCGATTTTGAAATAAAATTTCATGTTGCAGTTTAGCAATATTTTGTATATTCTACTATAATCAAATGTCGTAGTTAGGAAGTTAATGATGTTTGACTGTAGGAAGTCTGTACATAGCTACAACAGAGTATTCAATATCATTACCTTTTGTGGTTAAAAAAAAAGTAGCCTACTAATTACAGAAACTCACCTTCTTCAGCTGACCGCTGACAGCCTTTGCTTTGTTCTTTATTTTCAGGCTCTTGGCGCCTGCGACTTTGAATACGTTCTTGACAGGTTTGTGTTTGTTTCCTTTCTGCTTCCCCATCTCAGCAGTCGGCTGGAACAACAACATAACATTATCAACAGGCAGATTGCACAATAACAATGTGACAGTATCATAACCACAGAATGAGGGAGTAAAAATTTTTGTGTATAGCATATCTCTAAATATTAAATTTAATATACAGTAAATTAAGCCTACAACACACTGTTTTAAAACTAAACCAAACAATAATCAGACCTGCAATAATATAATAATTTCAACAAAGTAGGCCCTACCATCTTGATTTTAGTTTTCCAAGGTTTACAAGAATCACTCAAGGCAAATGCTGGTATGGCCTCTTGAAACAGACCTACACCCTTTCCAACGTTATTACTCTATCAAGGCTTCGTGTTGTTCGAAGGCACACAGAAAACCAAATATAACTAAAAATAAATTAATAACAAAACTATCCTCCCAACAATACCACAAATAAAACGCAAACAATACATTCAAAATAACATGCTCTTTTAACATATTTAATGTAGGGCCAAGTCCCTATTAACTACATAGCCTACATTTTATGTTGCTACCTAAGCTACATCAGTCGATGTTCTGACTATTGAAAAAAAATTGATGATATGCCAATATAAACAGCTAGCCTATGGATAAACATAAATTAAATAAACATTATTTATAACACTGCCATATCCAAGACTTTTCCGAATTGCCTACTTTGCTCTCACGTAATAAAAAAATATTTCAATTTAAAAAAAATTACATAACTAAAAATTTAGCACTAGCCAACCATACAGCTGTCCACTGTACTGTGAATTCAATTACCAGTACAGCCTAACACAAGTAATTTGAAGTCCTTCAACTGTATTAAATAAAAGATAGATAGTACCAGGTATGCCAGACAATCACTATGAAACTGTTCGGAACTCTCTCCAACACCAGCATTACAATAAGCTTCTACTGAATTTTAACTTACTAGCTTACTGTTGGGAAGACAAGCAAATTATACAAAAATATGAATTTGTATTACATATTTAATTTTGATCACAAATTATCAACTTGTGATAACACATAAAATGATACATGACGAACTAAGAGAACACAGTAGTCAACTTAATACACAACAAAAATATTAAGTAGACTATTGTATGCAATCAGGGATTTGCTAACACACTTCTTACCATTCATTTTGACACAATGTTTCTTAGGTTTCGGTTCTGCAGACAAGTTACCCTCGGCAGTTCTGACTCCAAGTTTCTTAGACACACCACAAAGAAGAGACCTATCAAGCAAGAAGCTAACACGCACCATATTCTTCCCCACAGACACATTACGAACTAATAACACTTCTTTTACCAGACTGCTCAAGTCTACCTCTATGCTTTCTTCGACTAGTCTTCGAGCTGCTAACAAGGGATCCTCGTCTACCACGAAACAATACACATGAACAGTTGGCCAAGTCTTTATTTCTAAGGAACCCAGTTCATCCACTGTGAACAGACCTACAAATGTTTTCAGGAAAGAAACTGCCAGTGCTGGGAGGTTCATTGTAATATGCATTGCTATTTCTGGATACTTGCTCTCGGTCCGCCACGAATTAAGCATGTGCTTCTTAACATCGTCGAGAATAAACTCTGCTCCATCTTTATTAAAAACCTGGACATGATCCCCTACCTTATTTGTCTTCATGTTGTGTTTCAGCCATTTACAACATTCTGGATTCAGATCATTTGCAAGGACGGAGCATTTATTTTTAGCTGCAGGGACTGCAAAAGGTCCGACACCTGCAAATACATCATACAACACATCTCCCTCTTTAAGCATGTATATAATTCTCTCATGCTCTGTTGCTAGTCTTGGGTTCCAGTACACGCGTGAAAAGTCAAACTTAAATGAACAATGGTTCTCTTTTACTTCTGCTATCATATTGTCTTCCCCACATAACACCTCCATTTTAAAGTTTCTGAAAGTATTATCAATTATATCAGTTTTATTTACAACTGTTTTAGCATTAGCAACTTTGTCTAGAAGCACTTCACCGATGACATGTTTGTATTCTAGGGTATGATTTCGTAAATTTAAATGAACTATGTGGCCAATCAAAGAATAACTAGTAACTGAATCTTTGTCTTCTGGCAATATCGCCTTAAGAATCTGATCTATTCTCCAATTGTCAAATGTTAACGTTATCTCACCAAAATAAAAGTTTTCTTTACCAATGTTCAAAGTTTTCAAACTTTCTCTGTCATTCTCACGAATTGAATCAAATGATTTAACTAGCACAGGATCAAGCGCTACTTTTTTCTTACATAAATGCTCCTTAGGATTAATACAGTCACTTTCTTCTTCACAGATTTTCACAACAGGCTGTAACGATTTGAATTTCGGTAGTTTCAACAAGTATACCTTTAAATAATTCATAGCCTTACCAACTGATGACGATTCTAACTCTAGCCATGGAACATTAACTGTCTTTTTGAATAAATCACGATTCAGTTTCTTCATGCCACGAACTGAGGTCGGTGGTACAAGAAATTGATCTAAATTTGTATGGTTAAAATACGTCATTGCAAAATACTTCAAACTATGTATATTACAAACGGATGGGCCGAATTTCTTCCCTACCAGAGCTGAATATAAACATAACATGCCAAAATAGCTTTAATGATAAACCTCAAGTTCACGTAAAATAGCCTAACTATGCAACCGTAACTGTTAGGTCGTCTCCATCGAAAGGCCAAAGAAAACAAAGTAAAAGGTGCCATATCACGAACAAAATGACATTTCACAAGACACAAATACATAAATACAAAAACCTAACCTATATCTTACACGTTTCTCCTTTCTTCTTCTTCTTCTTCTGCTGGATGCGTGAAAAATGTTGCCAACAGCTTATAAAAAAATTTCGTTACAACATTCAAAAACGACATTAAACACGATCGTGATTCAAAATACGACAGAGATCATGGTCTAAGAGAAAGAGGTCTTGAAACTGCGTATGCTCTCCAAGAGAAAGTGACCCCCTTTATGCCGCCGAGCGCTAGTAGTCATTTGGTAGCAGATTTGTCTTGTTTAAATCTCACATTTTCACATTTTTGCAATTATTTACATAAAATATTGTTAATAAGGTAAGCTGATTTAGCGTATGCATGTTCCGTGTCCATAAATACATTTGCATGTGTGGAACTGTTAATAAAAGTAGTCTGAAAAAATATATTGCGTATTATTATTTTAGTGAACACATTCGCACAAAAACTATAATTTCGTGCAATATAAAATTTTAGAGTTGTTGCAACGCATCTACATTTAAAATATTTAAAAACTAAATTTTACTGTCGTTAAAAAAATGTGTTACAATACAAATTTATGTTCCCATTTTTTTCTTCGATATCATACTCGCAATTTCGGTAACAACTTCACATTTTAAGCTAAGCCAAATACAAAAACAAGTCAAATCTTCCACCAAATTACTACTAGCGCTCGGCGACAAGAAGGGAGTCACATTTTATTCCTCACTGTCAAGACCTCTACCTTCATAGACCGTGACCGAGATTGCAGACGTTTGGCATATTTTAGTGGTTTAATTGGTAGCGGTACCTGTAAACAGAGCATGTGCTCCTGTTTCCAAAGGTGTTTGCAAATAGGGGTGTTTGCTCGTTTCCGGAAACCGAGGCAGGAGGACGGTTATAGGGTTTGTTCACAGGATGTTTGCCTTTAAAATTATTTTCTGTTTAATCTCAAAAATCAAAATAAACTGAATGTATGCGCAATATGGACGAGACTTAAATTTTTATAAAAAAAACTGACGTCCGGGGTACATAAGGCTGCGATAACGTTCAAGTACGGTGAAAGAATGGGCGCCAGCTTAGTCAGTTTACTCGGACTAGCACGAGAGACTCTTACAACGGGGGTCGTGGTCGAAAAGCCCAGACCATTACCTTATGTACAGACGTCGGCGTAGTTGAAACCACATTCTGTTGTGTAGGGCCAATAGAACCCCCTTGTTACACACATGAAATAGGCACTGAGTTTAGCTGGACTGTGAGGTCATCCAGGACACCAATATATATATAATAAGACACGTAATGAGAAGTAAATAACACTCACAAATACGTAGTAACACAAGATTGTTGTATTGTACTAGAAGATGAGCATGATACAAACAAAATAAACGGGCCAGCGACACGAAGCCACGCTGGGGCTGAAGCACTAATTAAGGTGTGTCGGTAATTATTATATTAAAACAATTTCAAAGGTACGAAATTACGCGGGGCGCACGAGTCTTCCCCGAGTCGGTGCTTCCCGGGAGAGAAAAATAAAACGATTTAGGTATATTAACTAACTATGGCATGAAAAAATTGTCGGAGAAGCAAAAGTTGAATTCTCCCGGGAGCGCTGGGACTTACGTGACTGATGCGTTGCCCGTTGATACGAAGACTGACTTATTTAGCGCGCGCAAGAGGGAGGCCATCCCTCTGCGCCCGCCAAATATGAAACTCCCCTGGTGGAATGGGAATGAAAACATACTATTTACAAAGCATGATTACAAGGCACTGGAATGATTTGCCATGTGGCGTGAATAATAAATGAGGGTTAATTAAGTCCTCATTTGTATTAATTAGTGAGAATTTCTATTTTGAAGTGCATTTAGAAAGGTTCCGTCGGCGAATTAGTTGGTGATGTAGAAAAGGTTTATGCTGTGAAAATACATAATTAGGCCTTGGAGATGCTGCTATGCCGGCTGACTGAATATCACACACTTTAAATCAAACACTCATTTTTGTGAGGGTGTGGAAGGCGGTTGGGGGAAATTTAGTTCCCTGCACTGAAATTAGGGTGGGGGTGGCGACCCGGACTGCCGGAGTCGTCAGCCCTGGCGAGAGACACTTTATACACAAATTAATAAACACTTGAATCTAAGCCGAAATGAGTTTACATAAAACGGGAAATAATTAATAAAAGAATTTTGAAAAACACCAACACTATTGTTAATCATACGCTTGGAAAGTCTGCAAGCGAAAATCCAATGAGGGCTGGAGAATTCGCGCTGGCGGCTGTGATGGCCTCTGTTGTTGGCTCATGGCCAGGGGTGTATGATAGCGTCGACTCCCTACCTTGTGACCTCAGGAGACGTGCAAGTGGCAACAAGGGCTCGTGGTTTCGCCAGATGCCGTCACCACGTGGGATTTTCTGTAGCATTGCCTATCAGACAGGCTAGGTCCAAGCCCACTTAAGTCATCCCCAATGCTTTGTGTTGTACGCTGGAGAACAATGTAAGTGTCAATAATAACACCTTTCCATTTAATTGTGTTGATTATTTACTCTGCTGCTTCTCGGTGCGGGACCCCTACCAGCACAGCAAGTCCCCAGGATGTCCTAGGGACATCCCTTGAGGATATCCGGGTAAATGCGATTCTCGGGATGTCCTAGGGATAGATATTTCGGATGTCTGAGAGCTCCGATAAACCAAGTCCCTAGAACGTCCCAAGTACCTCCTCGAAAAATACATCACATCCCAGGAAGCTCCTGGAAAGACGAATCTGGGTCATCCTAAATTCCTAATCTGGGGAGCTCCCAGGAATGTCCTTACAGGGAACTACCACGGAGCTCCTCTGAGGAACTCTCTGGGATGTCTGAGTAGGAGCTCCCTGGGATGTCCGAGCAGGTGCTCCCTGGGATATCCGAGCAGGAGCTCCCACGGACGTAGTGGATTTTTAGGCAAGTTCCTAATATGGGAACTAGATAGCTCACGATATATATATATATATATATATATATATATATATATATATATATATATATATATATATATATATATATATATATACACACACACACACACACACACACGAGTTTTGTTGAAATTAACTTAGTAGATAATTTGTAACATTTATATATTATTTTATATTATATTTTATATTATTTAGAAATTGATAAATTTATTAATTTCGACAAACATATTTTATTATTACTGGTAGACTTTTGGAAGTTAAAGGATTAAAATAAATGTTATTACAAACGAGTTTATTAAAAGATTTTAAGAGGCTATATTAACAATTATGTGTATTTGACTATGTTAAATACTAAGTTTACATATCACTAAAACAAATACATTTGTTTTCTTTTGTGTTAAATACGAACTTATACTTTTGCTGCTGGAAGGAGCTGCTAGGGTTCTCCCAGGGACGTGTTTAAAACAGGTCCCAGGTAGATCCTAGGGATGTCCCAGAGATGTGTTTAATACAGGTCTCAGGGAGCTCCTCGGGATGTCCTGGGGATGCATTTAATGCAGATCCCAGAGAGCTCCTGAGGATGTCTTGGGGATGTATTTATTACAGATCCCAGGGAGCTCCTAGGGATGTCCCAGGGATGTGTATGCCAGACATCCTAGGGATGTCCGTAGGTAGTACTTTTCCATGAACTTTTACTACATAAAAAGGACTTGAAATGAACTTCCCTAGGACGTCCTAGGGACGACAGTTCCACATAATACGGACGTCCTCAGGATGTCATGTGTGCTGGTAGGGACCCTCCAACCCAACATCAATATATTTTTTGGGTGTACAGGTGCCCGAAATCCCTGTCGAGTGCTTTTATATGTGTGTATATGAGTGTGGGGAGAGCCATAATACTCCCCGAACGTTATTATAAAACGGCGGTGGGCAAGGAGAGTTACGAAGCCTGCCGGCGGCCGCACGACCCTGAGAAAACACCACTCACAACATCTGAGTGCCTGTTCTCCTCTAACAGGCTGGCACCTCGTTGGGAACATTCATATTTCACTTCAGTACGTTTATCGTAGACCATGTCCTCCACCCTAGTACTTGTCAAGTGGTGCTGTAACTAATGGGCTTCGATTTGCGGAACAGAACGTTCGTACAGTGAACAGTGTGTGTGTGTGTGTGTGTGTGAACGGGACATTTTAGCCACATCATGGCCACGTTGTTGCTATTGTATGTTACGTGCGTAAAGGTGGCCATTTTGTGCCAACATTCCAACACTCACCCCCTCCTACACTCGCTGGCTAGGAGTAAGACAGAGCATGCCCAAGGACAACAACCCCTCCGCCTGGAATATCGATTGCCGAGGCTACCTCCCCTCCCAGACATCCGAGGGAGACTGCCACGCCGAGGTCGGTGACCTTGCGGGACAACAGCTGACTAAACGAGCCATGCTCGCGACCGCTCTTCTGCGTCCTACCGCGCCATGGCATACTATGGCAAATGCGACACAATCGTCCTCATGTGCAATGACTGTCTCAAAAAATACCCGAAAATCCATTAGAACACAAGTGCTAAATGAAGACAGTTAGCCCGAACTGGCACCCACAGAATCCCTTCCGCCACTTCCGCGAGGAACTGCTGCGGACAGCATCTGATGGCACATACTCACAGTTGTGTACGTATTATGGGAAATTACGGCCAGATGCAAACAAGTGGACACACGTTGTGCCCACTGCCATGTGCTTGTGCGTCGCACAACAGGACTTCTGGAGGATAGTGGCAAAGCGTGAAGGATACAAAGTGAGCGTGTGCGACAGCATGATGTGCATGCACCACGGACCGTGCGCAGCGCAGTGCAGGAGTTGCGCACAGAAGTACCACGAGGGCTATGTTTCTGCCACAGCGGCCGTCCGCATACTCATGGGACAATTTCGGTGCGATCAATGTTAATCTGCCAATACTATCAAGGCTGATACGCACCCTGAACATGCCGTCAACCATGGGAAATTTGCCACGACCGCGACCGTAACCACGGGAAGCTGTAGACGTCCGCGCTGCCGCGAGACGGGACACGCCCCGCCCCCCTTTCCCGTAAATTCTGCAGAACCAACACACATGCGGAGTGCTTAGTCACCGAGGAACCGGATACGATAGTGGAAATGTGCTTCCTCCCTACCAGCACACAGACATCCTGAGGACGTTCGTGGGATGTGGGAACTGTCGTCCCTAGGACGTCCTAGGGAAGTTCATTTCAAGTCCTTTTTATGTAGGAAAAGTTCATGGAAAAGTACTACCTACGGACATCCCTAGGATGTCTGGCGTACACATCCCTGGGACATACCTAGGAGGTCCCTGGGATCTGTAATAAACACATCCCCAAGACATCCTCGGGAGCTCTCTGGGATCTGCATTAGATGCATCCCCAGGACATCCCTAGGAGCTCCCTGGGACCTGTATTAAACACATCCCTGGGACATCCCTAGGAGCTCCCTAGGACCTGTATTAAACACGTCCCTGGGACATCCCTAGGAGCTCCCTGGGACCTGTATTAAACACATCCCTGCGACATCCCTAGGTGCTCCCTGGGACCTGTATTAAACACATCCCTGGGACATCACTAGGAGCTCCCTAGGACCTGCATTAAACACGTCCCTGGGACATCCCTAGGAGCTCCCTGGGACCTGTATTAAACACATCCCTGGGACATCCCTAGGAGCTCCCTAGGACCTGTATTAAACACGTCCCTGAGACCTGTATTAAACACATCTTTGGGTCATCCCTAGGAGCTCCCTGGGACCTGTATTAAACACATCCCTGGGACATCCCTAGGAGCTCCCTAGGACCTGTATTAGACACGTCCCTGGGACATCCCTAGGAGCTCCAGCAGCAAAAGTAAAAGTTTAGTATTCAACACAAAAGAAAACAAATGTATTTGTTTTGGTGATGTGTAATCTTAGTATTTAACACATAGTCAAATACACATAATTGTCAATGTAGTCTCTTAAAATCTTTTAAATAAACAAATCATCTGTAATGACATTTTGTTTAATGCTTCAACTTCCAAAATCTACCACTAATAATAAAATGTGTGTCAAAATTAATAAATTGACCAATTTCTTAGGAATTGTTATGACTTATCAACTAAATTAATAGCAACAAACCTAATGTATATTTAAATAATATCGTGAGCAATCTTGTGTTCACATTAGGAACTTGCCTAGAAATCCACTACATCCGTGAGAGCTCCTGCTCGGACATCCCAGGGAGCTCCTGCTCGGACATCTCAGGGAGCTCCTGCTCGGACATCTCAGGGAGCTCCTGCTCGGACATCCCAGGGAGCTCCTGCTCGGACATCCCAGGGAGTTCCTCAGAGGAGCTCCGTGGGAGCTCCCTGTAAGGACATCCCTTGGAGCTCCCCAGATGAAGAATTTTGGATGACCCAAATTTGTCTTCCCAGGAGCTTCCTGGGATGTGATGTACTTTTCGAGGAGGTACTTGGGATGTCCTAGGGACATGGTTTTTCGGAGCTCTCGGACTTCCGAAATATCCATCTCTAGGACGTCCCGAGGATCGCATGTACCCGGATATCCTCAAAGGATGTCCATTGGGCATCCTGGGGACTTGCTGTGCTGGTAGGGCTGTGCTATGTCTGCCTAGCTGTCACCGGCTGCAAACCTTCTCGGTCACGGGGCAGGGGTCACGGGACGTGACGCTCCCGGCGACCCACTGTCAGATGCAAACAAACCTGAATCTACATCACAGTGGGCGTTACTCAACCAAATCTGCAGTAAACACCACCCATTTTTGAAAATATTAGTTAACATCAACAACCAACACTGCTATGGCCTTGTGGATACAGCAGCCTCGCACAATTTTGTCTGGCCCGATCTTGTTGCTAACCGGATTGTTGAACCAGTAAACCAGGCTGTACAACTGGCCACCCAGAATAGGAAAAATATAGCCACCGACCAAGCCGCAATTACGGTGCAAATATGTGACCTTGAAACAACTGCTCTAGTCATGCCAGAGCTGAGGGAGGACGCCATATTGGGCCTGCCTTGGCACACGGAGCAAAGCACAGTGGTAGAGCCTGCTGCGTGGTGAATACACTTTGGCACAACCGAGCGCCGCATGGCCTATAGTACCAGGCACCGAACCGGCGAGCCCCCACCAGCATTACAGTTGAGCGACATTTTGAATGATGTAACGCCCGCTCACCGGGCCGCCTTCCAGCGCCTGCTAGACGAGAGGCGCGAGGTCTTCACCGACAATAACAAACTGAGGCGCACAGCGGTGATGGAACACCAAATTGGACTAAATACAGACCGACCGATATATACACCACCTAGGAGCTAGCTACTGGCAGGTGCAAGTGCGCTAGAGTGACAGGGAAAAGACGGCGTTCATAGCAGCCGAAGGCAGTCGGTATCAGTTATGCGCCATGCTGTTCGGATTACAGGGTGCTCCCGCAACATTCCAAACCATGATGGTCCAGGTCTTGGAGGGTCTGTCGGGCGAATTCACCCTAGCCTATCTGGACGATGTACTCATCTGGTCGAGGACGTGGGAAGAACACCTCGTGAACATGTCACTGGTACTTGAGCGATTAGCCGTCAATGGCTTAACCTGCGCCGTCAACAAGTGCTAAATCGGCAAGAGCGAGATACAGTTTCTGGGACACATTGTGAGCCAGGAAGTAGTGAAAGCTAATGCTGAACATCTGCGTCTAATAAATTAATACCAACTGCCCACCACTCGCAAACAGCTACGTAAATTCTTCGGGCTTATTGACTGGCTCCGGGAGCACATACAAGTCTTCGCGACAATAACAGCACCACAAACAGCGCTGCTGTCGCCCCAGAATCGATACGTCTGGACCACCGAGGCAGAGGAGGTATTTCAGAAAGTCAAGGAGAAATTTGCGCAGCGTGGGGCGCTGGCTCACTACGACTGCCAACGCAACCACCATCTCCAGACACACGCGAGCCAAGAGGGGATAGGAGCAGTACTGTATTAGTATGGTGAACAGGGAGAGCAACGCGTAATAGACTACGTGAGCGCGACGTTTGGTCCAACCGAGAGAGACTATCACGTAAATGAACAAGATTGCCTTGTGGTGGTATGGGCTATGAAGCACTACCGCTCACATCTAGAATATCAGCGATTCGTGCTAATCACAGATAACTGGAGCCTGATCTGGTTGCAAACGATTTAGGATGCATGTAGCAAACTTGCAAAGTTGTTGGTGGCCCTGCAAACACACGACTATGAGGTCGAACGCATAGCCAGCCAGGAGAACCAGCTGGCCGACGCGATGTCGCGCGCCCCCAGTCCAGATGTCATCGTACATGACAAAACAGAATGGGAGAACATATTACCTCCGGAACACCCACAGCACAAAAGCGCGCAGCTATACCAACTAACTGCCGAGAAGCGCCCTGAAAACATCTACACGATATACGACCACGTAGCAGTGGTGCAGCAGGGCTGCTAACTGAAGCGTGCAGACTGCGAGAGTGGACCACTGGAGAGTGGTAGACAGGCGAATAAGAGAGCCGCCCCCCTTCTAAAGAAGGACCATGGAAACTGTTCGGGTCCAAGAACGAGCGCGTAAAAGTACTGCGACACGTACACGACAGCCAGTACGCCGGCCACCCAGGCGCAAACCAGATGCAACGGAACATCGCTAACCTATTTTACTTGTGCGGCATGAGCCGCACGAAGTGAGTACGTGCGACAGTGTTACGTCTGCAACAGCTACAAGTCGCGATGCCCCGATGGCCAACAGCAACAGTAACCCCGCATCCCCATATGACCGTTCTAGAACGTGGCCCTTGACATCATGGGATGTTACCACAGGACAACAGATGGAAAGAGGTTTATTCTGGTAGTAACCGACCTGTTCTCGCAGTGGACGGAGGTCTACACAGTGGTGAACACGCACGTAAAAACATTGAACACAGAATTCTACGCCCGCTGGGGGTACCCAAAGCATCTGCTTTCAGACATTGGCTCCCAGTTCACCGGCAGGATGTGGAGAGATGCTTGTGAGAAGTGGGAAGTGTGCCACCACACCACAGCCATTTACCACCCGTTTGCCAACCCCATGGAATGGAGAAATCAAGAGCTGAAAACGCTATTACGTATCCGCGTGGGACGCAAACATGACAGTTGGGCAAACATCTGCTGGCAGCACCCTTCACACTCCGTTGTTGGGTGAATTCAGCAACCGGCCAAACACCCGTTGCTGCCCTGTTAGGCAGTAACCTGAAGCTGCCGGGCGAGTATCACTGCCCCTCAAGGGAAGAGGAGCCAGAGGACGATGACAGTAGGAGAAGCGGGGGAGAGGGCCCAGCATGCCGCCATGCTGGAAAACCAACTGCGCTATACAAGCCAGTGGCTGAAACACACGATCCGACCGCCGGCAGTCCTGCGCCCAGGCCAGAGATTGTACGCGAAGACACATCCACTGTCAGCCGGGAACAAGAAGTACTGCGCGGTGTTCGTAGAAAAATGGAGCGGACCACAGAAGGTGGTGCGCGCATGTGGCCAAACCAGCTATCTTATACGACGCGGAAATGGGATAGCGGTGAAGGTACACTGGGATGACCTGTGCCTGGCGCAGGGCGGCGTGGAAATCGGGACCTCCACAATGCCAGAAGGGAGACAAAACGGAGAGAGAACGACGCCGGGTAGAGAGACACCTCGCGCAGGAGAAGCGACGCACACCAGGTGTATCAGACTTTTCGTGGGCAGCCCACCGGGTCCAAAGGCTCTGGGACCAGCCAGCCACCAAGAGGAAGGGTCATTGCGCTTCCCCGAATCTGACATAACAACTAGGCCAACAGTTATGGCGGGGAAAGGAACCCCCACCGCCATGCGTGCAACCACCCCGACGCTCTGTGCAGAGCAGAGGATCTCACAGTCACGTTCCAGAGGTGGCTGTTACGGGACCACTGCGACACGCGAGGCCACCAAGAGGGACAATTGCCTTGACCAACGACTCGCCACCGATGGGAGATAGTGACCAGTTACCCTCTGACCCCACGCCGGAAAACACGCAGTGCCATACGGGCGACATCGCACGACAAGGACACACGAGGACGGCTGACTTTCCCATAGTATAGCGAGTCCCCACCATCCTTTATTCTTCTCCTTGGGACGAACCTCAATAACATGATCTCTACTATCTTTTTAAACTCTTCCCACAGGTATTCCACACTCTCCATCTTAGCCCACTCGTGATAACTATCCCTTAGAAAACACTCCGACCCTTTCTTGTTTCCTCGTCCATACTGCCACATTACCCTATCTTTGGTTTGTTCAGCCTTAGATTTTCCTAGCTTTATTTTCACTACAGGTGCATCATGGTCACAAACATATATACACTTGACCTAAAAGCAATAATAAAGTCCCAATGAAAAACAGCACTAGTAACTTGTGGCGCAGGTTTAGACTAAACATATAATTTTACAGTTAAAAAAAAAGAACAACTTCAGATCATCAAGCGGAAAGATACGCTGCACAAAGGTTATGTGTCACTCAACCTCTGCCCCTACATCGGGCTGAAGAATGTTAGGGACGAAGCTCTAAACATCAACTTGTTAAATAACTTGTTAGAAATATAAAATAATTTTGTTATACAATGTAGACCCAGCTTAAGTGAAAATGTTACAGAAATAAATAAAGCAATTGCGCATTAATGACCGTACAAAGATGGTGACTGCGCCTCGAGCTGTCTCAGACTCTCCAAGTGACTAATGGCGTTAAACTGACACCAACCAAACCCACGAGGTGTACTGACTTTTTGCGGCACAAAATACTCCATACAAAAAAAAACATAAACAGTTACAAAAGTTAGATTGGGCAAATCAACACAGGAAAAATAGTGAAAACAGAAACAAAACATTATTATCCTTCAGAAATGTCTATATATCATAAAGCAGAAGGATACATAACATAGCATAGCTGATGCAATATGGAAGTAACTAAACATTGTCAATTGAAAATATAAAGAAAAATAATAAAAATACTTCTGAAAAACATGAATAAGAAACTTAAAAAATATGTTAGAATTAAGAGTGAATTTTAGAAAACATAATTTTAAGAAATTATTTATGATTTACAACACCCACTGAATGTAGTTTGCACTAAATGAGTACAGTATGGCAGACGGATTGGTGGGAGGGTGTGGGAGTGCTAAGCACACATGAACTTACTCTATTCAATCAGAGAGATCCGAATCCTGAGCTTACTAGTGTTATCAGTAATTGTGGTCCTCATTGTGTTGATCGCAACCAAGACAAATTGTAAAACCTTCAGTTAACTCCTCTTCATAATTCATGTCTATAAAGACTGGAATTGTGATGATCACACTGGAGGTCATTACAAACAATGTAAGTACTCACACTAAAAATGTTCTGCAGTATCACTTTCCACTGTGTAGTTGTACAGGTAGGACTGTATCATAATTCAGGGGCCACATGCCCCTGCACATCGTCATCTGTGAAACTACCCTGAAGAACAGCTTCACTCCAGTATCCAACAGTTGCTTCTCATTCACCACGTTCATATACATACAACTACAGTACCTGTTTCCCCCTTTTATAACTTCTCCAAAAAATGCTCCATACAAAATAAACTGGTTTTTTGTACCTATTGCAAGCTCACAGGCATTTTGTTTTCCACTACGTAATATACATTTTTTTGTTTATTCTGCAGACATTTTGTGCTTATTAATAAATATCATTTGTCTGATCTACTCACTTTTGTTTACATTCAGAGCAGTGTTTTCAGAGTAACTTAAAACATTAATAAAGTATACAGTATTATTTGCAGGAACACCACTGAATTAAACATTAGTTATGGAAGCTGAGGTGTGCGCTATCTGATTGAGCAATAATGTAGCATGTATTAATGTACACACAAGTCAGCAGAGGAATTAAATTAACAACCAACTTGAAAACTTTCTTTCTATTCCTTCTGTTCTCTTTGCTAATCACTTGTTTACAAGCAAGCAGAATAACTACTACTGTTTCAGTGCTTTAAAAAAGGGTAACTGATTAAAACATTTATTTTACAATAAGAGAAGACCAGTTTTCACTTAATTTTACTACATAAAGTAAATAAGTTACGTATCGAAAATGACTGTGATCCAACTCCAAGCAAGGCAAGTTTAGAGCAATAATGGATTGCAAGAAGGGTGGAAGACGGGAGCACCCAAGAAAGTTCCCTGGCCAACAGCATCGTCTGGCATGTCTGCCACATGTGAAAATTGGGGCCGACTCCACTGGTAATCCAATCTGGATCACTGCTGTGGATGGCGAGTGGTCTCATCGCTACACAACAACAGGCCCTCTGTACTAGGAAGTATTTTGAGTAAGGTTCTTCTAGACTATAAGGTGCAATGCTGTTAAATATTTCAAATGTTAGCTACACAGTCCCATCTGTAAAAGGGAGACAGTGTCTGGAAAGGTACTTGGTAATAAGATGTCGCCAGTTATGTCATTCCTGATTACACAGTGCTTGTGTCATGCCTCTAATAACATATCAGGAACAGAAGACGGATTAACCAGTTTCTGAAGTAGCGTGGGTTCGCTTTCTTTCTAGTAATTTTAAACCAGCGTCGAGTGTACTACAGTGTACACTGTAAGGAGCAGTGTGACTTGCACCAGCAAACTCCAAGTCCGGTTTGTGTTTCGTGTCTTAAAATTTTAACTACCAAATTCTTTCCACCGATGTAGAGGCTGACACGACACCGGGAGTATAATAACTCTTATCTTCGTAATTTTACTTAATATGTTGAGACCCCGTGAATAGGTGTGAACTGCCTGTTTGAGACTTTTGCGGTGCCGTCTCGTGTTGCTATGTCAGCTGCGCAGTTCTGGCATTCGGTAGGTGTGTCGCTTTCAAAACTATAACTATGAAAATTAACAAAGATCAAAATGAAATTTTTCTTTTTGTGTGTCAGTATACTTCATTCATCACATTATCAGCTCCCTTATGTTTGAATGCTGGTATTACAGCGGTTAACATAACGATCTTAGATCATCTACAAGTTTGCCTCCTAAACTGGTTGAAACACTCTCTTATCAAGATGTCCCACAGTAATATCATGTTGTCCACAACATGGGCAAATACATAAAACACAAAACTCTTGGAAAACTTCAAACTTATCTTGATATATAAATGAATACTTAAACAAGGTCCAAAAAAAAAAAAAACTCAAAGTTTAAGCATATGCTGTACAATTGTATTTATGACAAAAAACAAACACTGTACAATAAGGTGCACATAAAAGGCAGAAACAATTATTATCTGTGGCCATTGTTTCACTACTTCATATGTCATCCCTGTTTTTTACTATTAAATTAAGTTATACACATACTGTACATACAAACGTGAGAATAGTTAACCACACTAACTTCACTCATATATATTTATGCAGTTATATTTTATAAAATGGCTAGTATAAAATTTGACATCAATTTAACACTCACTCTCCACCCAATTTAATCTTCACAATAAACACTACACAATTTCATGCAAGTAATCAATTGTAAAAATTGTAGATATATTTGCCCTCGAGTACAGTTTGTATGAGGTCCAGCAGCCAGCACTGGGCCATAAAGCACATTACAAAATGATGTGTAAGTTGCCATTTATACACGTGTAATATCCTGTAATAAATTTCCCATTATGTAAGAACAAATTTTACAGCAACACAAAATAAAAACTGAAACAAAATAAATTAGTACATGATTTAAGACATGTTAACAAAACTTCAAACATTTCACACAAAGTTGCAGCTATGAACTTACAAAGATCTTTCCTGGAAAAATTGATGGCATTATACAGTAAGAAGTCTTTAAGACAAACTGTTAAATGGAAAACACTTATTGATAAAATTGGTGAATAATGTGCACATTAAAGCATTACAAATCCCTACATGAATATTTTGATAACATTATTTGAGACATTTAAATAATACACTACGGTTAACAGAAAGTACAAATTATGACTAATCATTTGACCTTGCTACTACAAATTATGATAAAAAATATGTTGTTTAAATTTATACAAAATAAAACATGCTAACAGAAAAATCACACGACCACACACAGAAAACTGCGCCGTACGTGAATTACACTTGAATCTACTAACAGTTAAAAAAAATTCCAGTCCTCCAATCTGCTTTGTTAGCAAACCAGTCAAGTAATCCAATTTTGCTTTTCAAAATGTAACGACAGCTCTAAAATTGATAATGGAAAATTATACATATTACATAAACTTAAATGATGACAAATCAACCAGTTCTACGATAAAAATTGTGCCAGTTAATATGAACATACAACAGAGTAAATTATAATATTAAGGACACCGCTCTTATTGCATGTTAGGAGGCTCAAAAGCGATGGAGCTATACGGATGACCCTGAAGCACGTACCAAATGCTGCACCATCACGAGCCAAGCACTGAACTACTGTGTAGGATTCTCACAATCCATTTTTACTACGGGACTTCCTAAGCTGTGATCATATAATTTTATAATAAATTGAGTGCACATTTCTATCCAAGAATTACACATGTCCAGTTAATACATTTTGCAGAACTGCAGTCTGAAAGGGCAGTTTTTAGCTTTGTCGGAGGGCTTCAAAATTGTGTGTTCAATGAGCATGGCGTCTTAACGACATTCTGTCCTTGTTAGAAGTGCGTTTTATTTTCGTACAGTGGCATAATCGGTGCACGTGGAATAGTTTCGTAAAAAAAAATATATTTCCAAACACACTGCAATGCTACTGAAGCTACAGACCCTTAAGGTCTGTTTATTGTAGTACTGAATGTATTTACTTTACCACCAGTTGCAAGAGTAGATACGTTCCTTCATTAATTATGGTATTCTACTATACAATTGAAAACATCTAAAACTCCACACTTTAGATATACACACACATCATTAGACAGACTTTGAAATATTATATATTTAAATTAAGTGCTATGCCTATCTATATTTCAGCTGCAGAGGGAATTTACACATGTGTATAAAATATTTTTCCCATAAATGTTAAGAAGGCATTTGTTTGACAGCATAATCTTCTAAATTTATATGTTGCAAACAAATAAATTTTACTATTTAAACTAAGCGGCTTGAAGCTAAGTAGGCAAGACCCTTAATTACTTGATGTGCACAGATAATTTAATTTTCAATATCTGGCAAGTGATTAAAATAATATTACATTTGTACGTGTCTGGTCATCAAGTATGGCTACGCAAAATACTTAGGCTGGCCTAACCACTTTCCAAGTACAAAATTTAACCTACTGCATATAGGCAGTAGTAAACTTATGCATTACAAGAACCACAACATTCATATTGACAGCACAGCTTGCAAACTGAAAGTTCAATCGTTAAGATAGACTCCTCCTCATGTAATGTGGCAAATTCATAAGAAAATACAACTGCGTACATAACAGAACATTGTTTTAGTGCAGATAATTAGTAATTTACAACAAAATACAGTATTATTTATTATACTGATGTAAGCAAATTATATAATATTCATCAACTTAATTTTAATTGCTAAATCTAAACAGAATAACACTAACTTTAAATAACATTTCATGTACATAATATAAAGTTACGTAATATCCTTTTGGTCTGATTTAATTGACGTTTTAAGGTTTTATTTCAATAGTTTTACTTACATTCAGTTAATTCTGTTTTATTATTACGTAATAATGAGTTAATTTTTGTAAGTGATATAGTAACACAAACTTCATAGTCAAAATTTGTTCTTACTATTTTAACTATAAAAATACATTATACTTGTACATTAATGCACATAAAAGATATTTTGCAAAACAAACTGGCATATCTCCACAAGAAAACCAAAGAGAAGAAAAAATTTACATTAAATTTTAACAAAATACACACAGTCAATCGGGATTACATAGGTCCACTGAAAAATGTTGTTTTTAATGTCATTTAGAGATGAAAATTTCCAACTTTAAACGGATGAACTAATTTTAGTAATACTTTTTTTAATCACTCCGTTCCAGTTATCCATTTCCTAGCCAATGAACAGGCCACTAATTTAGTGAGTAGGCGGGAAGTCCCACCACAAGCCCAAATTAACATCTGTTTACAATAATTAGATGTGCAGAAGATGCCCTTAGCCAACAACAAACTGTAAAATGCTCAGCCATATTTCAAAAAAATTTTCTATTCATATTATATTTTTATTTATTCTATTAAAAACTAATAAAAAAATACCCAATATTTATTAAAGAAAATTACATATTGCTAATATTACCAAGAGCCAAACTAAAAATTACTGCATGCAATGTAAACCCTTTACCTCCACTTCCTCCAGCTGAGATGCAAAATTAACTACAGTACAATAAATCTTTGCCTATTTCAAGAGTAAGTTTCTACTCAAAATTACTTCTCAGTACATAAGTGTTACATGATTAAATACAAGTAACGTAATATCAAGTGGTAGATAAAATACATATACAACAGAACCTTAATTTTACAAATACTGGATTTTACAAGGTCATTTGCAGGCATGAGGCCTAACCCCAGTTATATGAGCACTGATTCTGTGAGGAAGCAATTTTACGAGGTTATTGTTGAGCACCTTGAGGCCTGTAAAATCAGGATTCTAATGTAAATTACCTTAAGAGTGCCTTGCAGCGCCGTCACCACTGAGGGGTCCAACATAACCCATTCCACTTGCTCCTTTTCTTTGTTAAGGACGCTGCCTACCTTGAAGTCACAGCGGGAGCAAGCATAGGGTTTCACAGGTTAAATGATTTTCCACCTGGCTCAGTAACGTTTGAAGTTACATATATGCCACAGCTGACATTTTTGTTCATCTCGGTGCCGCGTACATTGCTATGGATCGTTTAGGCAGTTTTTATTCAATACCCTGAAAATTGTAACCAAAAAAAGCATTTTTACACACAAAAAACACACGAAAATGGCTGTTCATAATTTATTTTCTGCAATTTTATTTACATAGCAGTATTCTCCTTTTCTCGACGCAGAAAATGGTTTTTGTCCGGAAACAATATCACAAAAGTTGACCGAATGTCATTGAAAATAATTTAACATGTAAAACCCTATTCGTTCTCCGCCACGGCTTCGGCGTAGGCAGTCCCTTTAACTGCTTCGACTATCAACAACAAGAATATCACACACTGCAAAAAAGCACATGTTCCATGGGCTGCTAGTGCTAGTCTGCAATAACTGTTTATGTGTGAAGATAATAACTGCCTTTGTTTTTTCACTATATGACATTTGCCTGAAGGTCAGAAATCAGCAGCAAAGTATGGCAGAGGTTCCAGGTAATCAATATAAGATTACACGTACTCTATGAACAAGTGGCATTAACGAGTCTACCAAACACAACCAATGAACATTCTGCTGTGACAGAGGTCTCGTTACTGGAGACAAATATGCCTCTTGCATGCTATTAGCAGAAGAGAATACTGTACTAGCTGCTATCATTCTGATGGTTCTATAACAACTCTTAGGTTAACCAATTAAATATGTAGATAGAATGTTGAAGTACTCACAGACTGATACTTCTTGACCGAAACACGACGAAAGAGAGAAACACGAAGTCGCGCGAGTGGGACCCTTTAATTTGCAGACAAATATTTCCACCAACTTATTTCAATACCATACATAGCACACATGCAGCTCTGCTTCATGGTCAGAGATTGAAGGTTTTTAACTCTTTTGAGCATCTTGGGGTTTTGCCTGTGGTACCTGTGGTGTCGCAGCAACGTTGTTCTGGTTGGTGTAGTCACATGAGAGATGTCACTGAACAAAGACACGCTTCCAATAACCACGAAGCAGAGTTGCGGATGTACACGCAAAGCACTGAAACATGTTTGTGCAAAAATCAAGGTTCCCTACACAGAGTCAATGCTAAGCACCATTTACCTTACAACACTCCAGCCGCGCTTCAAAATAGTATTAAGTGATTTCTCACCTTTAGGAAAATCTCAGAACAAAAGATCTAGTCACTACCAAAAAATGCTAATAATACATTGTGAAAAGATAGCATCAATGAAAAGCTGGTAAATAACATACTTTAGTGCACCATTAACAGGCTTTCCTTCACCTGTGGCGAGAATTGCGATTTGCTCCCCCTCCCAATTCCCTCCCCTTTATCCATCAGCCCAACAGTAATCAACATATTTTGCATACGTTGTTTTGCGCTCGTGTAAATAACAGTATAACATTTTAGTAGAAATACATAAAACCTGTCATGCAGTCACGTGTGCAATAGACAAGCATATTCAAAACTGGTTTATATTAAGTGGTGCACAGAAACTCCTCAGCTGGGTAATCGTTGTATGCAAAGAAAGTTTTAATAATTCAGATGAATATATTTTTATGGTGCGTGGACAAATTACATTCCATCACCAGTGCCTCCTCTAACTCGGCACCTCTAGCAGTTCTCCCCCCCCCCCTCCCTAGATCCCACACTGACCATTAAATTTAATACAAACTAAGACTTACTTATATCAGCCATTTCACAAACAAACGGAAAGAAACATTTCAATTTTACACAGTAATCCTGGTCTCCAACATGCAAAACAAACAAGAGAGAACACATTTTAGGCCTGTGCCATCTAATTAAGAAATATAGTAATATTTATGATACTCTACACAAACTCTAATATTGCAATAAAAATGTAACACAGCACTAATATTTTAAAAATACTTTACAAAGATTTCAAATGAGATTCAATCGCTACTTGTCTCATAAAAGAATTCCATTTTTTGATAGCTGTGTCAGCATTTATATTTACAGCTGTTTCCATGAAGTAGCAGTGATTTCCCATTCCACAAAAAAGCGTTTGCACAAACACACTTAGCTGGCTCTCAAACTGTGCAATTTATCAAAGTTTAAAATAATTTCCTGCAGAATTAGGTACACCTTCAAAACTGTCAAAAATTGTATCATTTTGTGAGCCTGACTATAGCATGGTAGTACATTGACCATAACTTACGACTGTATATTAACATAAATGTTGCAAACTTTCTTTATCATAGATCATAAACTGTATTGTCAACAAAAATGTGCATTTATTTAAAACATGTTAGTTACATATGCTCAACATTTGTCAGAGTAGCCAGCTTACAATCTTAACTCTGTTTTATAGATATGTACTATATTTATTTGGGTACATCTGTAGAAAAAAATGTGATCATACTATGAAACACAACAATCTTCAGTCACAATATAATTTTGCCAAATTATTTGACTATGCCTGAACAGAAACATAAAACAGGTAATTTTAAATACTGTATGTCCAACACTAAAGTATTCTCTACAAATGTCCAAACATAATCTCTTCATGGGTCTCTGTATGCCTGCACTGTAATTTATTTCATTTCATTAATATTGCATAACCATTTCAGTCCTATATTATGTTGTGGTGTTGCTTGCTGCAAAGAATAAATTTTACTGATTCAATTACACTGTTATCACTGTATTGCTAATTTCAACCTTAGTGCCAATTTGTGTGTGATATGCTCAATGATACTATATAGCAGTTACTATTCACCAAACATTTATCACCAACAAATGTTGGGTTTTGCATTCACCATACACACATGGGGCATGATTATGAACTTTGTCACACATCACAAGAAGTTAATGGATATGTTGTTACACTTTATATCACATGTACGTTATTGCAGTTCATAGTAAACTCTATAAAAAAAGGATCATTAAAGGTGCTCGTAATCAGGACCCAATAAATAGATGCTTGCTTACTTTGGAGTGCAACTTGAAGCACAATACACTTGCTTGTGCAACAGCCCATGATGTGACTGGAAGGTTACAGCCCACATAATCACAAATTACATTAATAACTTACCATGCAAAAGCATTATACATTACTGATGTCGCCCATCAACCATCATGCAATACAGTACTTCTCTTAGGTTACTGTCATTCTCAACTGTTATCTTCAAATGCAACTGGTTACCTACAATTTCTACACATAAATTTAGTATAAAATGGACGACTTGAAAAGAGGCGGAGCTTCAGTCAGGTGTGGGAAACAATTCCTATCTCCATGGATACCGCAGCCGAACATAACCATCATTTAGCTGTTTGGCTTCACGTGTCCCGGATGAGATGTACGTCGAGAAAATTGATTATTTGTTTGGAATTTGCCGCTTTTCAGGTAAACATTAATCTTATGTATTTGCGTATCTTAACCATGAAATTGAAACTAATATTTTTTACCCTTACAAGCAAATTTATGAATGCGCAACATTTTTGCTTTCTGCAATTACCGAATAACAAATCAGCATGTTTGTAAACAAGCTTTGTTTCCTACAGTATTTCCCCTGCAGTGACGTCAGGGGGCGTGTACTTCAAGTCGTCCATTATCGTAGTATGACATCTAAAATTATAAGTTAAGTCTACCAACTAACATTTTGGTTCAGGTCAAAGTCAACAAATTACACACAGGAGTAGTAGTAATGTGAAAACTAGTTTTCAAGATGTCAACCTAAGGAAACCCAATTACTTGTTGTTAAGAGTGTTCTACAAACTCAAAAAAACACAAATATTAATATTAACTTCATGAAACTACAAACAAGACCCAAATAAAAGTTTGCCATCATAATAAGTGCCAAACAATCTCCTTATTAAATATAAGTTCACTCTAGGAAAAATGTAGAATCAATTCAGTTCCAGAATATATATTATTTGAAATCCTCTGAGCTGGAGGTACACTATACAGTATATTGTTTCCTTTACCTGGAAGGTGAAAACAATATTTTCAGGATGAAATTGAAACAGCTATGTAAAATAAATTAACTAAACAGCACTTAGTAGCAGTAGCAGTTGGTGTGTAAGAGCACATGTGCACGTGAACACCAATTTTCTTGCAAAAAAAGTTTTTGTAGAATACTTCAAACATTCCTCTGTACTTCAAAATGGCAATGCAGAAGGAAATTTTGTTTTAACAATCATAAACGAATGGCAATGTTGCAACCCTGTAATGTGCACAACAGATCTGTGCTCATCTTGCAGTCTTCCTGCGCACGGATGAATTATGTCGCCTCTTATGGGAGTTTTAAAACTAGAGAAGTGCACAGATAATATGACTATGCTCTCACCAGTTTACTGCGGAAACTGTAAAAAAGAACCCTGCTACATGCCACAGTTAGGCTTTGTCTACTATCAGGCCAAACAACGTGGCACTACTCTACTGAGCAAAATTGGCAAAGAGGGGCTTTGTGGTTTCAGATGTAAAATTTGAACTATGTGGAAAGTGAGGTAAGTACTGTATATATATTCAAACAAGAATTATTTAAAATAACTTATTTAACATACAGTGAGTGTATTCACATCTTTTCAGGCCGAAAGTGGCAAGCATTTACGTGCAATGGTTGTTATTGTAATTAATGTAAAAAAATTATGTAGATAGTATTTAATTGCTAGAAATAATAATCATACAATTAAATTTAATTAGAGAAAATTCAAATGCACCTACTTAAGGTACTCGTGGGGATTCGTCTGAAAATAATTTAAGTGATTGTGAGAAAATAGTTTCGGTACTATTAAACAAATTTAAACTCTTGTTATATAGCATTAAATATTTAGTAGAAAAGAAAAAAAAACTAAATTCAGTTTGAATAAGCCATTTATAACTTTCTTTCTCAAAACATTTCACGAGACAATATGCGAACATCAGTTATTGGAGTTCACTAGCCATCACCGTGTAGTACATACACGTAGGTACACCAAATATCGTAAGCAAAAATGTAATTAGGCAGTCGTTAATAATCTGTTTCAGGCAGAAAACCGAGTTATTGATAACAATCCTTATATTTACATCAAAAGTGCGTACAAAAATGCTAGCTACTGAACAAAGTACAGCTGGTATTCAAGACAAGAGTACTAAAACAATTACAATTTGATAAAAAGTTACCGGTGGAAAAAAGCAGAACCCTCTTACAAATGTACACGGCTATAAAAATTAACACAATTTTTAAAAGATCCCAGACCACTTCTCATGGGGAAAAAAAGTGTGCACTAATCAATACATGTTTGCTTTTAACAATCTCTTCTACAAAAGGAACACTCAGTTTTTTTATATATGTACACATTATATACACTATTTACACAAACTATCAGATATGTATTACACAGCTCAGCCTCACAAATATAGGATGGTTGACATTTAAGCCAATCATGGATCTCCACATCTCACATACCAACCATTTATACAGACCATACAACAATACTAGGTTGTTTCAGTGTATCAATTTCATTACTGTGTTATCTTTGCAGTCTTATTTCCTTTTTCTTCCATCCACATAAAATAATTACAAAATGAAAAAGAAAAAAAAAAAAAGAGGAAAAATCAGCATGCAGCCAAGACAGGTTGCAGCATATTGTGCAGTTCAGTAAAAAAAAGTTTATTAAAAAAAACTTGAAATCACCTGCATGGAGTTGGTCTGTCTAATAATGTCACACGGCAATATCAACATAAACAAATAGTGGAAAGATGAAAACTAAATGCTAGGACAAACTTTGCAGGACCTTGAAAAAAATGCTCTCTTCATTGTGAAAGGTCTATAGCAAGCAATAAAAGCTGCGAGGTGGGGAGACGGTAACCACACTTGCATCTGACTCTGGCAGACCTCCGAGTTCAATTCCCAGCCTGGCCATTCTGACTTCAGTTTTACAGGATGTTCTGAAATCACTTCAAGCTAAAACTGGGACGGTTCCGTACGAGGGAGAAAAACAGTCAACTTTAATATTCTCGAACCATTAAACACAGAGCAAGACTGTTGTATTTACGTCATTATTGATGAAATGCCTGCAGTGGTCTATTCTGTAGAAACATCTAGACAAAAATATTAACTATGAATGGTTTTAGACCCTGTAACAAAACTACCATACAACTGTTTGTGACATCAAAAATTCTATCTGTGCACATTTTATGATCTAATAAAGTTAAATTTTCATAAATTAATCTATCAAGAATGGTGATACATAAATCCAGATTGGTGACCATGGTATACCTCTTGTAATGCAGGCTCTGGCCAATCCTTTTCCCCTAACCTTCATGTATCACAGTGAAGGTTTTGCAGGGGTTTCATGAGAGACAAAGCTAAATTAAATACTGAGAAACCCTGTGACACAGTTTCCACAAGCTCAGAAAATTTGCACTGCATCTGTTTACGAACGTGAAATTTAACCCTTTTGTTTTCTTCCAAAACAGGACTTAATTTTCCAGTCACTACAGAAATGTTTAGATAGAGTTTTACTGCACACACAATAAATGTTTTCGACCAATCCAAGCAGGATGGTCGCTACACCAAAGTATGTGCACACAAATCTACGAGAACTACAGGCCTGTAAATTATGATGGAGTAGTGTTGTTTCTAAGATTGACGACCTATTTCCATCTACGCGCAGCAATAATAAACAGTATGGCAAGCTGTAATTGTGAAATTATTTTTAACAAAAAATCACAAATTGCACAGAAATAAGGTTCAAGTATATTTGACATTTCCAGTTACCTTAATTTCTTTCCATCATAACTTCTAAAAATATTTATGAACCCATAAGTATATTATTTATTCATTAAGAAAGTATATTTAGTACACTCAAAAATAATGTCTCAAAGAAAAGTTAAGAGCAACTTGTACACAAGTCTATTCAAATTGATAAAATAACTTCCTCTAAAATGTTGCATTTTTTTTATTTGAGGATACATAGAAAAAGAAAGGTTCATGTCAGCAACAAAATATTTCAAGTAAAATTTTAGAAAAGAAAATTAAACTTTTTTTTTTTTTTTCATAAAATAATTAACCTTTTGTCTTTTTCTATAAGTTGCACTGAGTGAGGTTTATAGTCTTCAGAATTCCGCAATGTCGCTGCTGTAAAAAAATTTAAACCAGTCAACCTCTTAATATGTGCATATGAGTAATCAGGGGCATACACAGGTGTGGGGTAAGGGAAGGGATTGGGGTTATATTTCCCCTACCCCCAAAATCCTAAACCATCCAACAATCTCAATAAAAAAAAAGTACAATGTGAAGCATCAAAAGAAACAGTTACTCTTGTCTTAGTCTCTTCATGTATAAAAGCAATTACAATGGTTATTCTGTTTAACCTATAGCTGCGGGATAAAATAACAGTTAACTAAAGTCAATATTTAGTGCAGGGTTACTTGGTTTAGTAGCATTGTACAATCTGACACTGTGTTGTTTCCCACCCCAAGCAGGTTAACTATGGATCAGAGAAGAATGAGATAAAGTCTGAGAAATGTTTGCCCTACCAGCCTCAAGAACAGATGAAATGGAGTAAGCCTAGGTGAGGTATGGTCAGTGGACGTTACATCTCAACGACAGCAAGGTAATTAGACATGGACACACAACGCAATGACAGGAATCGTGAGTGGAATCGGCCATTAACTTGGTTACATAACCATCTCGGCATTCACCTCAAGTGATTTGGAAAATCATTGAAAACTGAAATCACGATGGAATTAATCCTGGTTCCTTCCAAATGTGAGCCGAAATGTGCTGCAGTTAATGTACGGGTAGGAGAAATGGGAGATCACTGAGAAAATTCACAAGTTCATGGCAATTTTCTGTACACGTGATAATTAGGACGGCTCCGCTGGCACACGGATCAAAATTGTTCTGTTTTGAGAAGTAATGGTCTGACCACTACGCCACCATTCATTGTAATCACATCAAACGTACAACTAAATATGCAGAAACACTTGTCCTACCAACACAATATCTGAACACATTTCACAGAAAGTTCAACTTACAGTTCACATTTGATTCAACATCCTTTCTCTCATATATCTTCCACTGCTTATATTGTTTTAACTAAACCATCAATCACTTTCTGAACCATTTGAAAATTCTAATTCACTGCTTACTAAGAAATCCAACACAGAAATTTCACTGTTAACTCGCATCTTTCTGCAAATTACTATGGTTACAAGTATCTTCCCAGCAAAATTATTACACCAAAAAGATACAAAAGAAAATATCACAAAGCCAAAAAAGCCATACGAATAATAAATTAATATTTCGTAATTAGTTAGCGAAAATAATTCAATTTTGGAATAAAACGCCTATGTACAGTAAAACCTCTATTACAATTTATTACAACCACTTTTCTGTAATGACACTATTCTCGGCAACTGTGAGGGGTCATAATAGAGAGGTTTTACAGTGTAAGCAAAACTATTCAACAAAATATTCAGTTATTGAAAAATTACAACTTATGTAATCAAATACAAGCATGATTCTAATAGTGGTGCATTCTACAGTGGAACCTCATTAATACAAAGTTCTCATTAATACAAAGTGGTTTTCTTTCTCCCTTGAAACAAGATCAGAAATGGATTATTAACTTTAATGCTCCATAAAAATTTTATTTACATATAAAGCAATGTAATACCGAGTTCAATGGTTAAAAAGCAGCTATTGAGGTCATGGTAATGTTTACATTTTGGGGATTGAACAGCATAAAAAAATATTTACAGAATTTCTTGTATTTTTGTGAACACCTGTTAATACAAACCTCATTATTACAAACTGCACAAATTTCAGTCTCTTTAGGTTTCAATTAAAGAGGTTTGACTGTATACCAAAAGCACAATACCAAAATAATTTCCAAGAGGTGAAACAACTAACCAAACTAAGAAATTATCTAATCACACACATAAGACTTTATAATATACTTAAATTTTATTCATAGAATATACTTATACAAAGTCTTTTTACAGTACCTGCCCCTTGATACCGAGACTTGAACAGTAAAAATTTTCTCTGCATCAGAAATATAGCTATGAAACTAAATCCACTACAGTATCCAGACAGCCTTATAATGAATAATTAAGTAGCACCTACATATATAATTCAGCTATACAACTTAACAGAAACTGAATTTTGTTACTAATACAAACAGCTTTTATTGCTTATTCAAATCAATAAACCAAGTAGCAAGAGAACAAATATTTTATAGGCTAAACAGAACAACTTCTGTACTAAGGTAATTCTGAAATATATTATCTAAAATTAAAAACTATTGTAAAAGTTTTTTTACCTTAAATTCTTTTACTATTAAATATATTTGTTTTCAACCTCCACGAGCACTGGCTCTTATTTAAGAGAAAGTACATTAACTCTCAGACAAAAATGCAAGTTCATAATTTTTTTTTTGCAAAATTCAATCTGTAACTAGTTAAAATTTCTAATAAACATAAAAAAAAAAAAAAAAAAATTAGCACAAAGTTGCATCATTCCTAAACAAAAGTTGTTGGATCAATAAGGTAAGGGATAATTTTCCTTCCCAGATCCATATCAGAGCCCCGAGTATGAACATGTTCCAAAACACGATATGTGGTAACTAATACATACCCCAAACAGTACAGTCCCTTTTGTGGACTATTATTTTTTTATGTTTTGGAGGAGCTTCTGTGAAAACGAAGTTTGCTGACGTCTAAGTTTAAGGAAGATAATGAGCACACGAATGGTGAAAATACTTGGTAGGTAGTAAAATATGATTCCTCAAAATAATTGCTATCTCATTAGTACAGTTTTTGCATTCTTAGAGATTTCTGTGCTAATAAATGACATTTACATCATTCTACTACTACGTAATAATATTTAGTTGAAAATAATAAGAATAGTGTAGTGTTGGCCATTGCTGCAAGTACTTATTTTTTCCAAAAAATCTTAAAGATTACCAAGTTATAATAAACTGCAATTACTGTAAGAGAGATGAATTCAAATATAGGCCTAATAATTAACATTACATCTGTAATATTGTAGTACAAAGTAAACTACTGTATTGTAACAGTCCACATATGTTTTTATTCTGGTTTTATGTATGAAAGTAAATCATGAAAACAAAATCACAGCCACGTAATGGTAATTTATACAAAAATAACATCTGAAATACTGATCTAGTTAAACCAGCACCACACGCTGACGAAAAAGCAACGACAAAGAATTTTGTTTACTACCTTCCGTAGCCTTAATGGATAATTTGAATGCACACATTTATGCTCGTGGAGAGTTAAAAGGACAATGCAGCCAGTAATATTTTAGCACGTTACGTGATTCAAACACCATATGTATTCAACTGAAATCAAATAATATTTTTAAAACTAAATACTTGCCGCTAACGTAATTTTTGTCACTGGCCATTTTGCTCGTGAAGGATACCACGGTGCAGAAGCAGTGTCCAATGTATGCGATGAACGTAAATACTCAAGATTTGAGTGTACTGCCACTGCAACATCATCAAACTCCCAAAATTGCAGCACAGGAACAAAATATGAGGAGTGCATACTCAAGACAGTTTCCTAATGCGGCAAACATGGAGAAAATTGTGTAACAAATTTTGGTGGTTTAATGTTCATACTCAGGCAAATGGTTCACATTAGGTACCAATGAGGACTTTGATTCTCTCACTGCAAGAATCACTCAAAACACATTTATGTAAAACTACATAATAAAAGAAACAAAATGTCACCTCACACACAAGATTATTGATTAACTTTGGTAATCTAGTTAGGTTTATTCCTGGCAAGTACCAGTAAAGAAAGAAATTATTACATAAGAATTATCTAATTTGAGTTGTTAGGTACATTCCTGGCAAGTACAACCTTCAAGTATTCTGCCAACATATCATGCAAACAAAGATTTGGCTATTCACAACAAAAGAGAGCAATTTTTAAATAGCCTTCCATCAAGTATCAACAACAAATAACCATATTATATCTTATTATGGTCTAAAATGTTTAAAGTTTGAGAGGAATGAAAGTAAGAAAACCCCACAATAGAAAAAAGCCAGTATTATATTAGATGTTGTCAACAAACGTATAACATATAGACAATTCCGGAGAGGAATATACCACCCAACCACCCAAACATTGGCAAAAAAAAAAAAAAAAAAAAAAAAAAAAAAAAAAAAAAAAAAAAAAAAAAAAAAAAAAAAAAAAAAAAAAAAAAAAAAAAAAAAAAAAAAAAAAAAAAAAAAAAAAAAAAAAAAAAAAAAAAAAAAAAAAAAAAAAAAAAAAAAAAAAAAAAAAAAAAAAAAAAAAAAAAAAAAACATTAACTTCAGAATGTAGTAGTCGCTGCATGAAGAAAGGCAAATTAGAAGAACAACAAAATAATGTGTACGAAAAACAGTGACAAAAAACAGACTAGGACAACGCTGTCAATACAAATGTCAAGAGACACGAATGGCACACAGAGGGCACAACACAGAGAAAACAGACAAAAAGTAGTAGACTTCCTTTGGCGACAACATATTTTCTATTTTGTCTCCTTCATACGACTATATTCCATTTCGTCTTTTGGAACATTACATTCCTATCCGAAGTTGTCTGAACATTATACGCTGGCAACCAATAAAACTGGCTATTTATTGTGCAGTTTTTCTGCAACAAGCTCCTAATGGCGTACATACACAAAAATGGTTCAGTTCATAGATGCTGCTAATAATCTTTAAGCACGGCCTTAAAAATGCTCACTTTGTCGTGAACAGGCTACATAAATTGATTACAATAGAGTACAAAAAAAACACTAGGCATGAAAAAAATTATTTTGACCTGGGCTTGTCACTAGCATAAAAATTCCTGCTCCATAAATTGCATACATGCCTTAATTTGGTAGTATATTTTTGTACGTTAATAACAGCCCTTTGTTTTACCATATTGTTAATTACAAAGTTTTCATTTTGTCAATTTAGCTTCATTTAATTGTCACAGGCCTATCCTAAATTAAATTGCCACTAGAATTACACAAAACAAAAGTGCTGTACAGTCAAAAATTTTGTGATAACAGATACATACAAAAAAAAAAGACAACTGTTGCAAAAGTTTTGAAGGAGTGTAACACTTAAGACAAATATAGCTAGTTCTATAGAAACATAAAAATTGTTTCAATGATACAAATATACACCATACTACATCAGTTACACTCAGCTAACTAAATGAATGTTTTTTATCTTGGGTAATATTAAAAAAAAAGTGTCAGAACATTTAAGTTGTTGCATGTAATCTCATTAACATTGTGCACAATGAACCCAGTGTTTCAAACTATAAGCTTAGAGTTATCAACAGAGATACCCAGACAGTGTGTATAAACTTCTAGCCTTTTCTCGCACTGCATCAAGCTAGCTGCCGAAAGAACAGTACAACCTGACAGCAGCACTCCTTTGTCTGTACCTATCTGCTCTTATGAGTGTTTCTTTGGTCTACGCCTCTTATGTTTCTGCCATATTGCTAGCTCTTTGTTACAAGTTTCTCTTTGTTCTGATATCTTGCTCTTTCATTATCTTCTGTTATCTCTATTTCTCTCTCCGTCTCTTTTAGTCTCTCTCTTTCAGTCTGTCTGTCTCAGTCTTCCTGTCTCACCATTACTTTATTTCCTTTATCTTTCTATGCCATTTTATCTATGTATAAGTGAGCATACATATACTTGTTGTGTGTGTGCACTAGCATGCAAGTAAACAATAAATTTTTGGGAAAAAAATTTATAATTTTGTATCTTAGGGGTTGATGTTTTTGAAACAGGGATTACATAAATGTCTTAGGAGACACCAGGTTTGTATTTATAGTGTCTGCACATATAAACAATGGCTTTTCAAGAACACATCTGTACATATACTTAGAGACACTGGAAGATAGTGAAGACAAAAATATAGTTACCAATAAACTGTAGTATCTTAATCGTACTGTTATTGAAAGATACTCTGTGTGAAATATGTGAACAGTTTTGGTACAAATCACATATGTTCTGTGTTGCAACTGTATAGTTCTAACTGGGTGTGTTGAAGATATAAACAATGCTTCAAATAAACATAACCAATATCGATACAAAACCTTCAGTGTTGTATACAGCACATTGGAACCTAGCAAACTGTCAACTTTTCTCGCTCTTTTCCATTGTCTCTACATACACAATACTTAGAGTTGGCAACTATAGGTCACAGTTTGTGCAGTAAATAATTATAATGGAACGTCTACTTTAGAAATACGTGTGTCTAACAATGGAGCATCTGAGCGACAACAACCTTAAATATGACTAAGAGGTCATTGTATCTTATGACAGAACCTAATACTTTACAACTTTCTCTAAACTGTAACAATACCAAGATCATCCACGCAAACCAGGTATAGTTGTAGGTAAAGATACATGCAGACATTAAAAATGTTAAGTAAAACTACTGTTCTTATCTGGTTTTTAGATTTTATGTATTATTTAACTAAAAATAACATGATATGAAAAGAATTTTATATAAATAAAATAAATGATCTATTTCTTTTAAAGAAGGTCAATGATTTCTTAAAGTAAGCCATGAATACAACACAAAAACACTATAAATGTTGACATTTTGACGAGTAGATTCATAAGCCAGAATCATAGGAACAAATGACTTAACACTAGGCTCCTGAACTAACAACATACGGAACGTTCATATAATGCTTGTTCGTAATCTACTGTTCAAATATGACGTCCAAGATACAGAAAATACAATAAAGGGCTTATAAGGCATACTAAATTAATAAAAGATACAATAATTTATTTAAGTCCACCAAATTTTGGAAACTAACAAAAAAAACCAAAACGGAGAATCTCAAGAAAAGTGTGTTGCAAACTTTATAAGCACTTTACAGAAGTGACTTGCATCCACTGAAAAATTCACGACGATCAAATGTTGTAGACTTTACTGCATAATATATTACACAGAATTTAACGTATCAATCATAGCAAAATATTCGCTACTGAATTTGATAAAAACATTTCCCATTTACATTTACTTACAAAAATCAATTTTGATCAGCATTTTCCAAGTAAAAATTCAAGTCTCACGTCTTACTAAACGGTTCCTGACTAAGTTAAATAACGGACGTGTTTCAAGACATCATTTTACAATTTACAATACAATTTCAAACAACTGTAGTTAAGTTTACTGCATTCTTTAAAAACAAAAGCACATAACTGGCATTGAGAATATTATCATATTTCTAGGCAGTGACACAATGGCAAACCCGAATTACATGGAACCAAAAGAACTCAAACCCCTTAAATTGAAAGCTACAATGACATCACAAGGGTTTAACCTGATTAAACAATATAAAGATCCAACGCTATATCCACAAACATGAACAGTATTATGAACTAGCAATTGCATTTTTCTATGAAAATAGAGACATTTATGGAACAAAGGGACATAAAGAAAAGGTCAAGGTCATTAGGCATACAGGATTTTTTTACATTTAGTTAATTATTACTTAAACCTTTTTTTTAAACTAATTACTACTAATACACACAAATGTCCAACAAAAAATAGTATCCTGTCGTAATATTTGTTTGCATATTTATTAACACATGACACCTTTAAAATTCCTGGAATGGTACCTTAAAAAATGTCCTGGCCACCTCCTTGCCCCTTTCCTCGTATACCTCTACCAAGGCCTTGTGCTGTTCGAGGACACGTAAAAAAATTTTTAAAAATTTCCCCCTGAGTTACCATGTACTTAAATTTTTATAACAAATCACACCAAATTTTGACAGAAAATTAAAACCACTATTTACATTAATTTTGGTAAGTCCAGTCCAATAAGTAACCCATTCGTATACATTCTACTCGTTAAAAACTATCACGTGCAGTAGGACTCCGTAGTGAAAAATAGATGAATATTCTCAAGAATTAACGAACAGAAGTAGTACATGTATGAAAGCGGAGAAATGTGTGCATTTAATGTGAAAATGAATTTTAAGATTTTTAAATAAAATCTCTAACCGAAGCTGCCACACATGTATAGAGTTATACATATTCGTCTTGAATTTGCTACTTCAAAAATCTTTGATCAACATTAAGAATAAATTGAATTTGTCTGTAAATTTGAAAACTTATGAATTAAAACTGAGGAATAAACAAATCCAAATCATCACAATGATCGAAAGAAAAAAAAATGTTTAGACCATAACAGTTGTAAACATCAAAATGCTTGCACAATTTTTTTAAAATTACATTACAATTCATAATTGGACATAAAACCAAATATGACAAAGAATTTCACTATGGGAACTAGTTAAAACAGTAAGATACATTAAAAATTGAGTATTAATACAAAACAACTTGAAATTAATAAAAAAATATATATAAACCTAGAATTATACTTGCTATAAGGAAACATTATTAAAAGCAGGCTTGGCACTCACTGCATGCAGAATTACCACAATAAAATGCAGACATTTTTTTTTGACACTTCTACAGTTGGACCGGCTAGAAGTGCTACAAATATTTCAATACAGCACGAAAACTAATCTGCTAATGCACACAGTTATTCTACCTTACAATTTATTTTTGCAGAATCAGCAAGTCGCACATCTGCAACTTTGCAATGAGAAGAAATGGGTAGAAAAATTGTTTGCAATATACACTCATATCAATGTACAGTGCACTATAAATTTCAGATACAGTCACTTATGAGCACAAAAGTTCATCTCTATGACTAGCAGTATTTATATATGTTATTTAGATTAAATTTAAGTCTTCAATTGCACACAATGATGCTCATTAATTTACATGACATAAACTTGGATGGAAGGTAAAATTTTTTTAACTTTTGTCTCCAAAAAATGAAAATTAAAATAACACACAAGAGATTAATAATTTTCAAAATATGTTGTGGATAAATATGTTTATGATAAATGAAAAGGAATTATTTCATTTTTTACAATGTATAATAAGTCATTAGAAGATATTGAAACAAATAAGTTACCACATTTTTTACACATGGTATTATTATAAAACAACTATAACCAAAATCACTGGTTTTAGTTCAATTACATGTGTAAAAAGGCACTCTACTATTAGTTATATATCATGTAAATGGAGCACACGTCTTTCATAAATCATATGCAGTATGTATAAACAATAGTATCTCTCTCAAAAGGTACCATAATTACCTCAGTACATTAAATTCCTATGCACAATCGTTGTAATTTTAAAATTTTTCTCAACGAAAACAGGACCTCAACAACAAGTAGACTTTTCTGCTTCCGCTTCGACAAGATTAAAATCAAGCCCACTGGTACGCTGGAAGCCCGTTTTTATGCCATCCCAACCATCCTCGACTTTATACTCGCCAGACTGGATGCGAGCGTAAATCTCCTGCGTGACTATACGGAAAGCTTCCTCGACGTTCACTCCAGTCTTAGCAGAGGTTTCCACAAAGTGAAGGCCATTGAGCTCTGCGAAGGAGCGTGCCTCCTCACGCGACACCTCTCGCCTGTTGGCTGCTGTCGCGAGATCCAACTTGCAGCCTACGAGTGCGAACACCGGACGATGTGGGTCGATATGCCGCTTGGCCTCCATCATCCACAAAGGGATATGCTCAAAACTTGCACGGTTGCAAATGTCATATACTAACAGAGCCCCCACTGAGTTGCGGTAATACGATTTCGTGATGGACCTGTCAGGAACAAAACAAGAAGACTTCCCTCAAAATAGTCTACAATTACTGTTACACATTAAAAACTAGATGTAGGAAACAAGATAACATGAGGAAGGAAAATGTTTCAAATAAATTGAGGGTTATGCCATGCAAAATCCTAATTTTGTAAAACACCTTATATCTGTATGTAATATGAAAAAGTGTTGCAGACTTTTCGTGCTAGTCAGGACTGCCGGGGCAGTTTATGACTTTGCAATAGTTTGTGAGAACACGCTGGATAGTAATAGTAATGTTATTCGTTATGGAAACCTCTTGAAAAAAAAAAAAACATGGAGAAATCAGTTGGATTGAAGCCATCATCCATCTATTCTACTGCTTTCACGATAGTTATTTATTTATTCCTAAACAAGAGCATATATTGAAAATCCGTTGCACATTTTTATTGAAAATTGTTTTTATTTTGTAGTCTAATTTTTTTACAGACAAGAAATTATATAGATTAAGTTAATTATTTCATTGCTGGGAATTTCATTAATTGCATAATTACACTGTGTATTTTGGCTAGGAAAAATTACATAATCTAGTCTGTCTTCAAAAAAACTATGCAACAGGTTTTCAGTTTCTGCTCTTGTTTAGGATTTTAAAAATAATTATTATCAAAACCGTATAAATGATGAATCATGGAGTTTAAGGGTGCACCATACAGTAATTTTCATCACCATCTCTGATATTTTAAACCCCTGATGCAAAAAGAGGGGCTTTATAAGTTTGACATGTCTGTGGCATCGTAGCTCCTAAACAAATACACCGATTTTGATGCGGCTTTTATTGTGTGAAAGCTTATGTGATTGAGATGGTTCTTTATGATTCAAGGAAATTTATTCAACCATTTAAAGATAATACGTTATTTTCTACTTATTTTAAACTATTTATTCCAGTAAGTGTTGCTTAGCAACGATGCACTGAATGCAGCTACATATTCGTTGTTTTAATTTTCATTGTAAACAATGAATCCTAGATATTTTTGTTAAATGTGAGCAATTATATTGGTCTGATCGATTTGAAATTTAGTATCCTGTGAGTCTGGGTTTGTTTAAATAATTTAAATATGTGTGTGTCATTTATTTGTACCAGATATTTTCCTTCTTATTTTAGACGCAAAATGTGATTAAATTCGGCTCTAATGGAAATTTTTTATCTCTCACAGTTTTCGTGTAATGGCTTGTTAAAGTCAAAAATTGCATGTTTCAGATTTAAGGACTACACTAAAACCTACTGACATACCAAACTGAAAAAATTCACAGCGGATAGACATTGCAGGCTACAATGTCACACCTACATAAAAACAAAAAATAAAAATTTGAAAAATGCAAAATTTTTTTTTTAAATACAAATATATTTTGTTTGTGGTTTAACATAGCTGAACTTGTAGCCTACAACATTGTCATTCACTGTGAATTTTTTCAGTTTGGTACGCGAGTTGGTTTTAGTGTAGTCCTTAAAACGGAAAAATGCAAATTTTCGCTTTAACGAGCCATTATGCAAACCTATGTCACATTTTGTGTCTAAAAAAAAAATAATTAAATAAATAACTGGCGCATATATAAAAATAAAAATGGTGATGAAAACTATGGTATATCACCCCCTTAACCTGCCAATCTCTGTTACAAAATACAAGAAAAACATTCACTGTTACTCATATTTAATGCAATTAAGGTAAAGTGGAGATTATTTTGTAAAATCACTGTAGCCTATATGATAAGTTTGGTTGTAAGTTTTATGATTCTATTGTACTTAGCAATTTAAATCTGAAACATGATATTAGTGTGTAACTTCTACCGATTCTGGCTATCCCCTGCAGACATGAAAATTTTTTGTGAAAACATTACAAGGTAAACACATTACTTTGTGGCAACATTTCTTACAAAAAATTATGTTCAAACACAAATTGTTTAACGCACTGCAGAGCATACTATGTTCGTGTACATGGCAACCTTGTATCAATTGAGGCAATGAACTCCTGTTACTTAAAAATTCTAATTATTCTAATTGGTCTGAGAGCTGATCGTTTCAGAAATACGATGACCTTCCACCGTACAAATATAAAAATAATTTTTAATAAATTGCAAGTAGTTTCACAGAGATAAATGTTATGTTGTTCCAATGGCCTACAAACCTCTATTTTTAAGAGCCTTTCTTGCAGGTATCCTGAAAACCTGAGCACATAATTAACACTTGAATGTGATTACAGTAAAGACACCATCTAGCAATATACATACTGTATATAAGTCTGTAAATAAAAAACACTTTTATGTCAACCAAACAAAAAGTTTCTTGCATGCAATGATTACTGTACTATGGCAACTGTTCTTGTGAACAAATAATTGCATTTACTAGAGTTAGAGCCCTTATGTAAATACACTACACCACCCTACATTTGAGAGAGTTTGGATTGAGGGAAAAATTACCAGCAACTGTCGGTGCCTATCTCATATGCAGCACATGGAGTACAGCACTGAACATTCACAGATTTCATGTGCAAGCACGAAACTTACTTGTAAAATATTGAAACATGCATGTGCATTTGCATGTGTGTGTGAGATTGAGAGAACGAGACAGGGAGAAACATGGTATTCTGTCTCACGTAAGAATTCCATTTTTTACAGTTTTGACAATTATCATGTGTACAAATTTCTACAGAAAAATAGTTTCAATTTTGATGCACTGCACAGTCCGAGAGCTAGCTGAGTGGGCATACTTATGAGAGAATAAAACAGCTTATTCTATGGTAACAGCAGTAAAAAGCACTGTCAAAAATGGAATTTTTACATGAGACAGATTAGTTGACTGAGATAGCACATGTCAGTAAAGCAGAAACATAATATAAAAACAATGGCCAGCAACGATCATATTCTACAGCATTGACACACACTTTTGGGTGCCGCATGGTTGCTGTAATTTTACATGTCCAAGGCTGAGAGACACAAGAACACGCATCTGATATATCATCGCCTCTACGCACAAGACAGTGAACAAGTGTGCAGTCTTATCTGCCGTCAGCTCAGTTTCAGCTGTAATCAAATCATAATGAAGATATGAACATTCTGTGCATATGTCTGGTGTTTTAAATATCCTCCAACAGTATTTACATTCTTAGGAGCTGGCTTGACTGTTTTAATCTTCACGAAAGAAACAATTAGGACATGAGCCTGACTTTCTCTGCTTTCAAGAGAATTATTTTTTACAAACCAGACGAGAGCTGATAATGTAAAGTACCTGTGTAACTTTGTTGCAAATTGGTTTCAGTACGCAATGTAATTTTTCGAGAGAGATGAAACAAAGATTTTTAGTTAATATACCAATTACACAGAAATTTCGTTAATTAACTAATTAGCTACAATTATTCTGTATTTTGTCTCGACAAAATCAGAGTAGGTCATTGAAACTAGTAACAACAAAGCTACAGAGCAATTTTATAATATCAGCTTCAGTTAGAAACTCCGGACCCAAGTCCTAAGACCATGTTAAAATTTCTACCACATTCTGATAAAAAATTATTTTCAAGTAGTTTGTAATAGACTGCCTTGAAAAAAAAAATCAAGAATATAAACAGCCATAATACAAAAATGCAGTTTTCGTTTCGCAAACTGATGCATCCATTGGTAAAAAAAACCTTTATTTGAATTTGACTTATTTTATAGCAACAAAATGTACTAAGTTTCTTGCTGAATTCTATAAACAACTGTAAAGTATATGGATACAAAAAATTTTTTGTCACCATTCAGCATGCTTATCAGAAACCTGAATTTTGGAGTTCTCAAAGTGGTTAAAACAGTTTTTCCAGAACGTCATAAGTGGAGAAATACACACACAGAAACGTGTTTCATATTAAACATTTCTTCCCACATATAAAATGTTCTGGTTACAAACCCATATGAAAAAGAATACTAATACAGCCCTGCAAGCCAGTTGAGTGACTTTTACATAGAGATGATACTGCATTTACACACACTGGTCAACACCGCCCTTAGTGCTCCAGTGATTTTGTGCCTCGCACACAAATGCAGCCATCTAGTGAGCCACCTTAACGACATAATTTAAAGACAGACCCTAATAGTCTGACAAAAAATGTTCTTTTAATATACAAAAAAAAAAGTTGCCAATAATAAATATACTTTCCTCAACGTGGGTGCAAATTAGACCTAAAATTTAAAATTGGTCATATACATCTAGAAATATTAAATAATATCCTAATTTATACTCGTGTCATTTTCTAACATGGTGGGCGTACAACAATAACAACTTGTTAGTTCAAAGTATAGATGACAAAGTTTATAAATTTCAAATCTGCCTTCTATTGGGTCGGTAAATCGTCCAATACATGTATTAAAAACTATTAATTCATGTTACGAAGTCTTCAAAATTGGGAGATATACATTACCAAACACAACATGAACCAACACCATTACATTCACATCACATTAACTCACATAGTACGAAACGTAGTAACTTACAAAGTCTGAAGAAATTTTTGAAAATGGTCCTGATAAAAACAGTTTAAAGGGCGCCATTTTTATAAACTGAATACGGTATGACAAAATACATAAAATAGAAGTTACTGTACTATGATGAAATTCTGACAAACAGTTCATTTACATGTCTATTCTGAAGTCATTCTTCAGATACCTCATATGATCAAAAAATGTTGAAGTACTGCAGTTGCCATTATGATATAATGGCATTAACAAAACACACAAAAGTCAAATCGTCTTACTGAGTAGGGCCTACTAGGGCCGCCTTCCGTTTTTTGCTGACAACACTGACAGTTCGCCAGTGTCCGTAAGCAATAAGGGAACAGTCTCAGTAAACAGCTAAATATTTCTCGGCCAGTAAATCGATAATATCGAAACGTTAAATCAGTAAACATTACTGCAATCTACTATGCTTAGCAACTACACCTCTGGCATCTCTCTGTGATGATATTCTGGTGATTAACAATCACATTTATTTTGTTTGTTGTGTAAATTGTATTTACTTTAAAAATGAAGTCGGTACATTTTAACATACTGATGAATCTAGCACGACTTACGACGGATACGATTTTCTTTGTTTTTTCACAACGAAGCCTATTGCGTGTATATGTTTGTGAAGCTGTACACATTTAGTGATTATTTTTAAAAATGTATCAATTTATGATTCAACCTCTTGATATTATTTAAGCTTTACAAACTGCAAACGACGAATGCTTCAGTAACTATAAACATACATTAAATAAATGTATGAACATATGCATAACTATACTGTATATAAATTAATAGATAACTGCTTCGGTCCTTATAACTTAAAACAGATTCCTTTCCATACTATTATAATGCTTTAACTTTTGAATTTCTGCCAAATATATTGGTTTCCTTACAACGCTGATGCTCTGAAGTGCCAGTAAAATCAGTAGACTTAAGTAAACGGATGTAGCCTCACACCACAGGGTATCATAATCAACCAACTATCAGTGCCGTCAGCAATATCTGATCTATAGCTGACATTACTGAAAACACTGGCCAGTGTAATCAGCGAATATTGGAATGCGACCTAGGTATAAAAGTTTAAACAAGTATAAGGAACAAAAATTAAAAAAAAATTATAAATAACGGTTCCTTAGAAATGTAATGTGTCACAATAATTTCAAATGACCACAATTTTTATAATAGGAACACTGCATAAACAAAATACAGAAAAGTCACGTCACTTTACTAAGATTTTACAGAGTTTGATTAAATTTTCATTAGTGGTTATTCAAAAATTTTGTGTTAAAAAAAATATTCAAATTGTTATCAATAAGATGAACATAGCATGAACTAAATACACAAATGAAGTTAACTTACTAGGTAACTACTATATACTGAGTGATGAAATTCTGCAAAATTTTTCCTTGGATATCTAGTGTTGTTAAAATATGTTCAAATGGCCAGAATTGTGAAAATCTGAACAGGGCATGAACAAAACCAAACGTCAAGTCACATTACTAATTATGGATATGTAAAGAGTTGTAGTCCTGAAAAATGGTTTCTTAGATTCCTCCTGTGATCAAAATTTGTCCAAATAACGTCCATTTTAAAAAGATCATGGCACAAATAAAAAAAATATATAGGAGTCAAGTCACTGTAGTAAGTACACCTACTACATGTGTACTGAGTTTGACGATAACATTCTAAATAATGGTTCTTCAGAAATTTCAAATTAAAAAAGTTAAAAAACACCTGCAAATTTAAAAACGCAAACAGAGAATAAACAAAACATAAAAAGTCAAGGCACTTATTGTGTACGAGGTTGAAGAAATTCTAAAATGCTGTTTTTTAGATGTCTCACGTGATTGAAAAATGTTAAAATGGCTGCCATTTTGAAAATATTAACACAACGTAACCAAAATACACAAAAGTCTAGTCAGCTTACGAAGTAGTATTATGTGAACCAAGATTGACAAAATTTGGAAATATATTTCCTTAGCCATATCTCATTATGATAAGAATATAAAAAGGGATGCCATCTTGAAAAATATATGTACGATACGAACCAAGTCATAAAAGTCAAGTTAATTTTCTATGTACTTTACATGTAGCGATTCTGAACAAGGAACCTTGTAATCCAAAAATATTAAAATGGTCACCATTTTGAAAAATATGGAAATGCCATTAACGAAATACATAAAAGTAAAATTAGGTTACTAAGTATTACATGTGTACCAAGTTAGATAAATGCAGTCAACAGGTTCAAAAGTTTTAAAAGGAGGGATGAGAGAGTGAAAGAGAGAGAAATAAAGAGAAAGAAAGAGAGAGAGAAAGGGAGAGAGAGAGAAAGAAAGAGAGAGAAAAGAAAGAGAGAGAAAAGAAAGAGAGAGAAAGAGAGAAATAAAGAGAGAGAGAAAGAGAGAGAAGGAAAGAGAGAAAAAGAGAGAGAAGGAAAGAGAGAAAAAGAGAGAGAAGGAAAGAGAGAAAAAGAGAGAGAGAGAGAAAGAGAGAGAGAGAAAGAAGGAGAGAGACAGAGAAAGAGAGAAAGAGAGAGAAAGAGATAAAAAGAGAGAGAGAGACAAATCCGACACACACACCCTAGAATACACAACATAGGAAGTGATCTCACACGTCATCTTTTTCCTTCCGACAGCAGGCTAAAAATATACTAGGATATGAAGGATGATGCAGTTGTGAGATAAAAATCACTCGATGAAACCCACTTGAAACCCAGACCCCCAGTTTTATTCAAGTGGGAGTTTTGTTTCTTCAAAAATTAAATTTTTCTGTTTGAGTTTATGTTTTATAATTAAAAGTTTTTGGTAACCAGAGACAAAATTCTTTATTGTCCGGTAGCTATGTATGCGTAGTCATCAGTTATGACAATTTAAGCTTGCCTTTGTAAACAATTTATTTAGGTCTATGGAAGGGTGGGATGTATGTTCAAAAAACTGCGCGGGGTTTGAAACGTAATTCTCACATAATTCGGAAATAAAAACAGTAATGCAATGTTATGTGGATTCTAGTAAACTTCATCTAGCAATTCAGTGGCTGTCGCTGATTAGGCGGTTTATAGCCAGGATGTGGACACTATCATTTCTTTAAATGTAGTTGTATCTGATTCAGTAAAAGCAATGTTGCTAGAGTAAAAAATTTTGCTATAGATTTGTCCAAAAAATTTTTTTTACACTCGTAGAAAACAGGAGTAAAAATTAGTAACCTTTTTTTTGAATTGTTTGCCCTTTCTGCAACAATGAGAAGCAGGAAATTTCCAAAGCTAAAGATGTTGAAGGCACTGCCATTATCACTAAGAACTTCTCTTAAACACATTTAGAAAGATGAACTTGGATTCTTTCTACTTTTCCCAGAAATTTCACCCAGGCAATTTAACTTAACTTTCTTACTGCCATCAATTCTCAACACTTCAGTCCATTCTGTTGGACTTTTCCTTCCTGAGTTTGTTACAAAAGGCATTGTACTTACGACCAACCAGAGTACACCAAGCTAAACAACTAACTTCATAACATTGTACAGACAATTTAACCCAATTTATTCCTCAAGGCCTCCAACCTTCGTGTAAACTATGTTTTCCTCAAAACATAAGTAGACGTGGCAAGAATAACAGAAATTACACACATCACCTAATATATGCTTATAGCAATTAGCGATAAGGGTTACATTTATACATCCTTGAGCAATGAAAAGGAACATTTAGTAATTTTATGATTATTGTATTCAATCCTCGAACACAGGTTACAATCCCTTTACAGTTCTTGAAAAAATTACATGCACAAGGCACCAAATTACTTCCATATCTTTATATTTAAAATCTCCCGCTCCATACAATTTCATAACCTAAAGTACACGAATCACTCACTCTTTTCTCATGTTCCCATTCCTCCAGTCAAACCATATGATTCGCGCACAATTTCTTTTCCCCTGCCCAATTCGATAAGGAAAGTCTACTTCTTCTGCAATTTAATTACGGAGAGCTTTCTTCCTTTCTCCAAACGGAACAAGGCTAAAAAAGCCCTAAATGCACTGCCCTTCCTAAGTCCTCTAATCAAACCCAGAAAAAATGTGAGTGTGAGTTTCGCACTCTCAGCGACACCAATTCCTAAGTCGTCATCAGCCGACAAAATTAATATCAGACTCACCAAACTCCAAAGACTGCCACTCTCGCGATAACTACACATACCAAATGTAGTTTCGCGCACTCAGCGATAACGAAACCTTGTCAGCTACCATAGCTGCACCGACGATATCCTCCCCTACTTTGCTCACTGGCCTACCGGTAGAGTACAACTGACCGCACCAAATCGCGGTGTTGACCCTTTCAAGCCCGATCAGAACGTGTGAGCACCTGACTCCCAAATACCTCTCCAGGTTCGAATCTGCCGACCAGGGCGGGCGTTGGAACCAGACACTCCCCTCCTCGCCCAGGCCTACCCCTCCATGGCCATTGGAGTGAAAGGTCTGAAGTCTAATGGAGGAGCCCTAGCGTCGGCGACCAGGGCTTTCACTAACACTCCATGGAAACCAAAACAAGCCCTCATTTCCACAAATCCTATTCCCAGTAAAACCCTCAGGGAAAAAACAGAGCACCGCTCAACATGATCCAACTAACGAAAAAGATTAATACTACTGCTATGAACTTCACACTTTCGCGTGCAGCAGTTGGTGTCCCTTGAATGCCTATTTTGAACCTAGCTAATTTTTTTTTACTCCCCGTGCCATTTCCGAGAAGAATCTCAATTTCTAGTAGGATTGATGCAAGTAAGTTCACTTCTTCAGCTTTGCATTGAGCAATATTGTGATTGTTTTCTATTTTGGACAGTTTAATAGCTAGAAAACAGGTTTCTTAACAACGTGGCCATACTATACTTCTAAAATAACATTGTTTTGAAAATATTTAAAGGGGTCATCGAATCATGGAATAAAAACGTATGTGTATTTCCTTGGTTTGATACTGAAAAAAATAATGTTTGTAAAATTTGCATTAACTATAATTGCGATCCGAAAAAAGGTACATTTTACATAAAAAATTTAACTCTTTCTTAAAGTTTCTTACATAAAGTGCCATTTTTTCCCCTTAAGTGTTTTTAAGTTATTACAATTAAAAAACCTCAACACAGGTTCTTCAACAGTTAAATATTATGCATTACAGACATTCTTTAAATTATTAACGAAAGCTTTGCCGATTTTACAAATATTGAATTGGGGTAGACTACTGAATCTAGGAATTTTGGATTTTCGGCTATCAGGTCAAGGGTTATTTGCTGGACCAATATTAAAAATTTATATTAAAAAATAAACTGTTCATGTGATGCTATTCTAGGCAACAAATGTGTAGACAACAAGGTAGGTACGGAAATTTGCCCAGTATAGCTACGTATATAATAGTCGGTATTTAAAATTACTGCATTCTGCTTTACAATATTTTTTTTAAACAAGAAAGGTCCTAATGGATTACCTTCTTTCATACACAGTTTTTTGCAGTGATATGATGTGATAGTGAACAGAATAGTAATAAAACTATTTTACTTACTGAAAACTAATGCTTTGCAGGATTCTGATAGTACATTTAAGATTTATGGTCATAATATATATATGTTTATGGCTGGCTGGCTGTTTATCAGAGTCAATGTCATTAATTTTCAGCAACTAGATATTTGGCCAGGCGAGTTCTCGACTTTTCACTCAGCATGAGAAAATGTACCACATGTGAGCCTGTGATTGGTTAGTTTTGACCTCGAACTGCTTACACGACCGCCATCTTAAGAAAATATTGTAACACAGACCAGATGTACACTTTTGCACAGCTGAAGTCCACGTTATCAACCTTAAGGCTACGCTAAAATTGATGTAGCACAGACACATGCGCAGGCACAAATCAAATGTACATATAAATCTCGTAGGCTATATTTATCGCCGTTCATGCACAGAAGTTCAGGAAGTCTCCACAAAGTGTGCCGGAAAAGGATGGATGATATGTTATTTGTTTGTGTGTTAGCAGCGCTAGTAAATATAATTGTTTACTTTGTACATTTGTTTTCGTAATAAATGTGAAAATCGTGATGCTCGATCTGCCAAATTAAATACTTCTTTAATTTCACAAAACACCACGCTTATTTGCATAAACTAAACACACGGGTAGAAACTGGACACAACACCAGATACAACTATAGTAAAGTTAATTCCAAATTAATTGATAACCAAGCTTCACTTGAACTCGGCTGTATCTTCATTCTGATTGGCTGCGCACACACACAGAAAAATTTTACTTTCTACTTAACTTACTAAGCGTCGATCATGTGCTGTTTTTCTGTGTGCGCACTGTAGCGCAGGACATTTGGAAACTGTGCTTTGAAATTCCTGTGTGTTTGCTATATTCTGTGCTAAATCAATTTTAGCTTAGCCTTAAGGATGTAAAGTGGCAAATTTAAGGTATGCTGGAAACACTGTGGTCCTTTTTTTTTGTAAACCTATATCATCTGCAGTACCTATGCCTAATATGGAGCTCAGCGTCAAAAAGGCCACTTCCAACCTTTACAAGTAATACAAAACAGAGCAGTACGTGCAACTTTTGATTATCATTACGCAACATCAACCAAGGAAATGTATGAAGCTTGTAAGATACTCCCAGTGAAGTACCTTTACAAGTACAACTTATTATCCTTCATCCATTTGGAAGACAAGCACCAAATTTCCAAGGCCATCAATTGTACAACTCTCTACCTATTACTTTAAAGACTAAAGTCAACCCCAAAACATTCAAGAAATTCCTGAAACAAGAAATGCTGATAAAGCCAACAGATATGTGATTCCCTACTCCTTTGGTAATCAAATTTCAATTATAATCTCACGCTTACCATATTGTGGGCTGTGGCGATTTAGTTAGTTCCTGTGTAAGATAAATTGTTAGTTTGTTATGTCCTCTAGTTATGTAGAATATGCTATATTTTAAAATCCATGTTAGTATAATTTCTTAGCTCACAGTATTTTACTTGGAGCGTATGTAAACGAAGGTGTCATAAGGTCCAGTCCTCGAACCGTGGCTAATGCCTACAATGATGTCAATAGCAGGCTGGTTTATTTAGTTTATTTAGCATGGCTTTTCTTATCCTCTGAGCACATGGGCAACACTCTTTTGTTAATTGTAAACAAAAAACAGATTTAAATATAAGTTTGGAAAAGTTTATACAAGATTAAAATTGTTCTTTGCGCATACCAACCGCCACGCATCCTGGTGATTCAATTATGGAAGAATGTGATCATGTTGCTTTAACATCTATTTTACAGTTGTACCACCCTCCTGATTATTTAACCAATGTAATTATGTTTTAGTGAATTACTTATTTTATTTATTAATTTTTTTATTGAATTGCTATGTATCGTTTCTTGGGTTGCACCTGCATATATTAGAGCTAGACCTGTATGCCACGTCGTTTTGTAATGCAGTATGTTGACCAACAAGTAATCTGTAATCTAATGTTATTGTCTTTTCACTGCTGTTTCAAGTTCTTTCTATTACCGTATTTAGGTACAAGTGTCGCCATGTCATTCTGTTCATATAATATAACATTGTAAAAGGTCTCCAATTTTGAGCTATGCTCCAGGAGACCAATTGAAAAACCAGAAATGTAATTTTGATCTGTAACCAAAATATTGAAATAAATAAATACAAAATACAACTGTTAACATTCTCTACCAAAATATTTCTATCTTTGCCTAATAAGTTACAGGGCCATTAAAGTGCAGAGTTGCTATTAGCATCCTTCTTCCTGAATTCTGCCAAGTGTTTTTGTGACTGCTTACTTTTTATAACATAATGGGATAGACAATCTATGCTTAGGAGATTGTTGAAGGAATGTAATTTACTTTTGGAGGAATTGGTGAATGTGAAGTAGTTAGAAAGTTTAGCAAGGGTGTGAAAATTATTGAGAAAGCAGTAAGAGCTTGCCATTCAGTGATTTCCCCACTTGTGAGTGAATTATTATTATTTTTATTAAGCTCCTAATTATGGTACTGTACGACACTACTTTTGAACAGAGGACTGAAAAGCAATCAAGCGAAACAATCAAAATGTTAATAATAATTCTTGCTACTGGGTAAGCGCTCGGTGGCAAGCATCCAAACACCCCTACAACATCCTCTCCGAAGCCTTCCTAAACTGTCCCACAACACACGACGACACCACCACCTCCAGCAACAAATTCCATTCCCTAACCGTTCTAAACAACATCGACTGTAGTCCCCGCCCCGTCCTCCGCCAGACCCGCTGTATCTTTTTACTACTGTTGCCTCTACCCCTATATCCACCCTTATCTAGATGTTCAGCTAGTGCACTCCATCCTCCGTCCCATTTCACTATCTTATACATACATCCTAACCAGTCTTTCAACCCTCCTCCTATCCCTCAGTGAGTTCCATCCCTTGTCCTCCATCACTGATGGCCTGAAACTACTTTCACCCTCTCCATCCTGCCCCCGTCTTCTCCACTATTCCAACCTGCACAACCATTATCGCGACTAATATGTTGAGTTTGCCAAACCATGGGTAGACAGCCAGCTACAAAGCGTATTAGAATGTGACACAAATGGAAAACAAGTCTTAAATATTGGTATGTTTCAGATTACATATAATCTATCTATCATGTGCAATCTTGACTTTCTCTCTATCTTACTACATACTGTACATGTACCCTTAAAAGTTATTTTATTCTAATAAACTAAAATTTACTATACACCATACATATTTACCTAAACCTTTCTTGTCCAGCTGTGTCCCATAACTGAAGTTTAATACGCGTACCATCTTTAACTTCAATTAGCCTGGCGAAGAAATCCACTCCTACTGTTGGATCTGAAAGCTGATGAAATTACTTATGTTAGTACCTAAAATGGCAAATCTACCATGTAAATATAACATACTCAAAACGCCATAACATTTTTCTAAAACACTGAATCAGTTTTCGTCTATTTAACATACAGATTCAACAAACCTCTGCAAATTTTCCATCCGTGAAATACTTCAAAAGTGAACTTTTCCCGACAGTACTATCACCAATAAGTATCAGACGAAACTGGTAGTCAAAAATAGGTTCGACCATTTTCTATCACGTTTAAATAATCTTCCGTGGCCTACTATCGTCAGTGCATGACATATTCATTAAAGTTCAGCGAAGCGCAAAGTTCTCCCACAAAACAACGCATTTCTCTTTAACCTCTTCAGCTCAGCTGACAATGACAAAAGTCAAAGATAACTTACGTCTGAAAAACAATGCTGACTTGCCATTAAATTTTCTACATAAAAGGAATTAACGAAACACCACTACCATTTTTGTTAATATTTTAAAGCCTCCATATTTCTGAGATAATTTCCTCCAAAATTTCGTAGAGTTAAAATTCTGTCTAATATCAGCATCTGGGTTCTTAAAATTTAATGAAAAAAAAAAAAAAAAATTTGGCGACACAAATGTTTTGACTGTAAATACGAGTTGTTAATCATACACAACACGCACTCATTTCATTTAATTTATTTACCTTCATTTGATCCCATCAAGTCAAATATTGACAAGGAATATTAAAATTGGCATACAATAATTTCAATTATAAACATTTACAATAAAACATATAGTCACTACAATCACTAAACATATAGCCATATACCATATAAGCACTTAAAAACAAGTACAGGATACAACATACAACACTCACTGCGGCAAAATCACGTGACACCCAGTCCTTAACAAGTTTTCAGATCGATCCTGAAGCAACCAATTTAAACTAATGTTGAGAGGCCTATCCTGTGGCTGTGCTACTGTCTGTGGATTGTATTCATTTTGTTTTAGTTTATATATTACCTAACCTATTTTGAAAACATTGCGCAATTTTTATTATAGTAGAGTCGGCACTGCATAGTTTCAGAGTTTTAATGAAAATGACTTTTTTGGGAAAAGCTGTTAATTCTTCCTTATTTTTCGCCAAAAATAGTAATGATATGTTAAGATCAACCGTCAGTACATGGACGCCTTTAGCAGCTGCTTTTAATACGAAGCCCAAATGCAAAATGAGCCTCAGATTCTCGCCTAATAAAACAGGTTTGTTTGGTGTGCCTGAATTGAACAGCCCCGAAGGTTTTTATGAGTTGAAGCACAAAGCTGTCACTGATGCTCACAACCTCGTTCATGACTGTTGTAATCCCGACAGAACTCGTAAGATGGTTGAACTCTTCGATGAACTCTCAGATACGTTGTGTAGGGTAGCAGATCTCGCAGAATTCATCAGAATTGCTGATCCTCGAGAGGAATATGCAAAAGCAGCAGAAGATGCTTGCATAAGTATTAGTGGCGTTGTTGAGAAACTTAACACAAATCATGAGCTTTACGCAGCTCTGCAGAAAGTAGTAAATGGGGGAGACAAGTTTTCGACAACTTCAGTTGATGATCACGTATCTCGTTTGTTTCTTTTTGACTTTGAGCAGTGCGGGATACACCTTCCAGAAGCCAAGCGACAACAAGTGGTACAGCTCAATGATGCAATTCTCCAGTTAGGCCAACATTTTGTATCCGGTGCTCTTTCCCCACGGTTATTCCCCAAGTCAGTTGTTCCAGAACATCTCAGAAAACATTTTTCTGTCAGCGGGGACCAAATTACGGTAACTGGCTTGATTGCAGATTCGCCTAATCAGTTTGTCCGTGAACTGTCATATAAAATTTTCTTCAGTCCAGATGAACAACAGGAAGCCATGCTTTCGAATTTATTGGCCTTCCGTTTTGAATTGGCAAAGATATGTGGTTTTCAGTCGTACAGTGAAAGAGCCTTAAAATCAAGTATTGCTAAAACTCCAGATAATGTATATAATTTCTTAGATACACTTTCTTTAAATTTACGAGGAGAAGCTGAAAAAGATTACGATTACATTAAAAAAATGAAGCAGTTGGATACTAGCCACAAAGATCTCTGTGCATGGGACATAGCACATTATGGATGCAGAGCTAAGCAGCAGTGGTTGCAAGTGGAAAATGCAGATTTCTCTCACTTTTTATCCCTCGGGGCATGCATGGAAGGCCTCAATATGTTGATGAGGTGTATTTATGGTATTTCTTTGGAGAACATGCCAATAGAGCCGGGTGAAGTGTGGGCAGACGATGTGTACAAACTGGCCGTAGTCCACGAAACAGAGGGCTTGTTAGGACACATATACTGCGACTTTTACAGTCGTCCTGGCAAGCCGCAGCAAGACTGTCACTTCACGATACGAGGCGGCAAGGAACTGTCAGACGGTGCCTACCAGAACCCTATCGTAGTCCTCATGTTAAACTTCCCTTCTCCTACCTGGGTCAGCCCGAGTCTGCTGACGCCAGCAATGATGGACAACTTGTTCCACGAGGTGGGGCACGCCATGCACTCCATGTTGGGCCGGACAAAATACCAGCATGTCACCGGGACGAGATGCAGCACCGACTTTGCGGAGGTGCCATCTATCCTAATGGAGTACTTCTCAATGGACCCGAGGGTAGTCGGAAAGTTCGCCTATCACTATCAGACTCGAGAGAAGATGCCAGCCGGCATGTTGGCTCGAATGTGCAGCTCCAAGCACTTGTTGGCGGCATCGGACATGCAGGCTCAAGTGTTTTATTCAGCCCTCGACCAGGAGTACCATGGCACATCACCATTCAAGAGCAGCCTAACAGACACCATGTCGATTCTACAAAAAAAATATTACAGCATACCACCGGTGCCCAATACAGCATGGTACCAACGGTTTTCTCATCTTGTTGGGTACGGTGCAAAGTATTATGCATACCTGTGGTCTCAGGCGGTTGCATCTTGGATCTGGCAGCAGTACTTCGAGAGAGATCCGTTTGACCGAGCATCCGGGGAACAGTTCAGGCGAGAGTGCCTTGCTCACGGTGGCGGAAAGCCGGAGTGTGAACTGGTTGCAGATTTCTTGGGCAAACAAGTCACGCCAGAGAACTTGTCACAAAGCCTAATGAACGAAATTCAAAGGCAGAAAGAAAAAATTGATTCACTTAGGCCTACGACATTTGTATAGCTCACACAAGGTTGTGTTGTATGATTGTGTAAATATTTAGTTGTAAATAAGACTCCATACATTGTTTTTTTTTTCTGTGAAAGAAACTCTAAGCTGGTTTTTGTTTCAATGCAGTACGTTGTTGTTTCACTAGCCGAGCTTGACTGAATACCAGTAGGACTAAGTTAACGCAGATGTATGAATTAGCCCGTTGTGTGTTTGTTACATACCAAATTTTTGATGATGTGACTGTTATAAATGCTGTTTTGCAGTTGTTACATTAATGAAGGCATTAGCTATCATACTTAATGCCCATTAGTTTATATGTTATTCTTTGCCATTTCGGTTATGAGCCCATGATAACTGTGATACTATTTTATTGGCTAAAAGTAGCTACCTTTGTTTTGAATGATGAAGTAGAAGCTTTGGATAGCTATCTTAGGATGCTTGGTAATCTTTTAACATGTGTGCTATGTTTGTACGTATAAGCATTTGTGCCTAGACCTGCACTGTGGGAAAAAAAACAATTTTCATGGATGCAGACACACGAGTAGAGGTACACCTGTTTAAAAAAATTGCAAGCTAGGAATGTTGTACGTGTATATCTGTATAGATTTCTTTTTTATTTTCTACCTCATATCTTTGTCAAAGTTTAACTAAGGCAGTGGTCACACCAGAGGTCAAACCTGTTTAGTTAAATACATTCAGCGGCCATGCTTGATCGTGTTTAAAACTTAAACACGTTTGCGAGGTTACGCCACTATAAACTCATTGAACTTTTTATCCTCAACAAACTTGGAACCTGAAATGTACCATATTTAATTATTATCATATCTGCACTCAACATTCATGACTTTTTAATTATCGTATCACATTTACCTGAAATGCTGCTGTGTGTATAAAGTGGATATAATTATTTTACCTAAAAGTTAATTAAATGTGACGAGTGCCAAAATGATGAACCAAAAAGCAGCCATGTTTGTTACACAGATTGTTACTCCATGCAGCCAATAGGAGAGAAGCATCAAATATATGTTGTTCGAAACTACATATGAAACCAATTAACTTTGAACGAGAAGAGACTGCGATCTGAACTAGTTCGTAGCTCGTGTAACCGCTCCAAACCGGAACAGGTTTAAGTGAAGTAGTTCTGTATGCCGTGTGACCGCGGCCTAAGCCAATCAGTTTAATGCTACTGCAACAATGAATGCATGTGATTCACAGTTTGATCCTCGTCACAGAGGTGAGCGAAAGTGTTTTGAAACACACCTAGTCATCATACTTTTCGCAAAAATCATGTGTCGCTTAACGTCACTATTTCCATGGTCATTGTGTTATGATCTGGTTTTCTCATTGAATGTTTCTACTGTCATAACAATTGCATTATGGTACTTTTTTTGTCATTGTTATAATTTTTTTTATTAGAACGTAACTTGTAATCGTTCAGGAGTTCTGTGTTTGAAATAAGAATCAAACATCAGTTCTGTCTTGGTTAGGCATGGCAGATTTTGAAAGTTCTCTTCCAAGAAATGTGTTTTTGCACGCAGCTGTAATAACATGGTTTTATAGAAAGACATGTTTCCTGTAAGCCTGTTCACAACCAGATGTAATTAAGGCACACAATGTGGATATATAAATATTGTGTACCCCTACTCTGTTTCGTGTAACTTCAGTAGAATTAGACATTTCTGAAGGCACTACCTTTTAAGAGTTGTAGATGTTTATGTTTAGTGCAATGCCAGTCAACATTTTTAGTTCTTAGTTAAAACTGAATCTTCCATTCAACAACTTACTATAAATTTTTTTTTTGCATTTTGACACTTCATATAATTTTGACTGTAATTGCCTATAAAGAAGCTGTCAAAATTTACAGAAGTCATACAAACAGTAGCATAATAATTGTACAATGTTTTATCAGTTTTCTAAACATTGAAATTACATACAGACATTTCTCTTCGAAATAACTGTACAGTGGAACCCAGATTTTACGATTGCCCATGTTTTCACAGAATAGAATCAGTTGTTACTTTTCACTGTATTTTTCTTTTGGCTCACAAGAATATTGTCGTAAAATTTCTGTAGTTGCTTAATCCGTGGTCATAGCATTGCTGTTTTACTGTATAGTAGTTATATTGGTCTTGTTTGGTTTTATGATATTATTTATGTGAATAAATTATTTATTTATGATCAGTGTTTGTGAAGGTGTGATTTTGTTACTTCCATATTGTAAATTCTAGTTTCCCTGCAGAAAAGTAAGTATTGTGATACAGTTTGCTTGAGCAAAACAGAAATAATTTGAGCCACAACAATTCAGTTACAGCCACAGCAATAATATTGCAGTCACAACAAAATTCAGTGGCACAACAAACATTTTTTCAGTTACAACGATGTACAATTTCAGTCGCAACAATAACACTATTTTAGTCTAAATGTTTATGTAAATTACAGCAATAATGATTGAGTCACAACAGTACTAGCGTGTCACAATACTAGGCTATATCAGTTACAACAATGTTGTTTCGGTCACAACAATACTATTGTGCTACAACAATGCTATTTCAGTCACGACACTTCATACAGTACTTCATTATTTCAATCACAGCAATAATATTTAAGTTGCAACAATATTATTTTTGTTATAAAAGTTGCTAGTGTTTAATCCTTCTGAATGTGTGCCAGTGTGTGATCGTAGAACATTTGAGGACTTAACATTCATAAGGGGCTAAGTGCCAAAAGGTAAGTTTCTAGATAATGATGAAAACAGTATATTGCGACAAACAAATGAACCAGGAACTATCCAAATGCATTCACATATTTATTACAATAGGAAAGTAGTAAATACGAGCAATCAAACAGTAATCAATATAAAACACTTATGAGCATGAATATATATTTTTTTAATGGACTAGAATGCATTGATGTTACTCCATTAATCTAATTGTACTGATGTAGGGTGCGCATGAATATCACAAGGAGATAGCACTTTAGGTGTGTCTTCGACCGTATGTTTTGGCACCTTTCTATGTACCTAACTAATTTTTGTCGAAAATGGTACTTAGCTCCTTTTGAATGTTAAGTCCTCATTTGCTTTCCACGTTTCGGCAGTCCACGTGGAGACGGAAATGAACCCATAGGTATTTGAATTTGAAAATTGTTCCAGCAAATTGAAGTGAATTGAAGCGACTTGGTTGGTTGCAAGAGAGTGCAGGGCTCGGAAGTTGCCAGTCCTTAGCTGTGCCTGGTTTAGGTCGAGAACTCTCACGTCAGGGGGTGTGGTTTGTGATTAGTCACGTCGCTGCTATTAGTGTCTTAATTGTACAGTATATCAGATGAGATGATGTTCTTTTGGTTCATTGCAATACCAGTGGCCATATGCACACCAACAACAATGACTATCATCTTCAAGTATGTGCTTTACTTACTGCCAAACTCTCATTTACTACACCGTACAAGTGTGGCTTGTGGGACTAACACAGTGAAATACTCTCTAGGTGCAAAGTGTATAAAAGTGAAAACTAAAGGAACTTACTTATTTTAGTGTGTTTTTGTAGGCCAGCACGTAATTCTGACTTAACATTGGTACACTTACAAACCATTAGAATAGCAGTTCGCCTGACACACTTTGTAAATAAAGACCAGAAATATTGAACTCAGTTGTTATTAACTTCATTGTATCTAATATTTAATAATAACACCCAGTAGTGTACATACTAATGTGAAAACAGGAAACAATAGAAGTTATTTAGTAAAATGAAAACTTCTGTTTAGCCATTCAATTCGGAAGTGGAAATTTTTTTTTGTAAAATGTGTATTTACATATACTTTGTATTATAATCCATAAAAGGTACCTCTTACATAAAAATAATAGCTTGTTTACTTTAATATTTTTGATTATTCAGTGTAATTCTAAATTTAAGTTTTGCTTAAGGTATCTTACATAAATTGTATTTTTTTTCCTCTTACGTGTTTTAATACATTATTGCAACAAAATAACCTCAACTAAGAATTACATTAAGTATATAGACATTTTGACTTAAAATTTGACTTACTTTACATATACTGTACTGCTGAAATAGGGGATACAGACATCTGAATAGAAAAATATTGGATTTTCGGCTTCTAGATCACTGGTTATTTGAACAGCCTGTTTTAAAAATTAGTATAAAAAACACACAATTTTATTCATTTACGTTTCCAGACATCAAGGAAGGTTAGGAAATTCGCCCAGTATATAGGTTTCTTGATTCAAATAACTGTTCTGCTTCTATGAATTTTAAAATAAAACATTTCTTTAACATTTCAAATTCCGGGTGTTCTCCTTTAATAATACACGTATCATTTATGTGGATTCAGAATGAAAATTTCATCATTAGTAAAGTACTGTAAAATAGTAATTTTTTTTTTAATTTGTAAGAGAAGTATTTAGTTTGAGAAATACTGTATATCTTAAATCTGTATGACGTACAGTGATAATCTGCATATGTTAAAAGTCATTATTCCTTGCAGACTTAAGGAGGATTTCTGAGTAATCCTCTGAAACAGTAAAATAATTATGCAAAGACAAATGGCATACCTGGTGTGTTTTATATAATCTTTCATTATCATAAGGTGGCACAGTATGTAATTAACGTGATACAATTAGGTTATAATCCAGGTAAAAGCTGTTACTAAAAATAGACTGTCACTTTTAAATTGTTTCTTACACCAAACATCCATGCACTAACTGAACTAAAAATGAATGCTTACTGTCGTATAATTTCACAAAACAGGGATTCCTTAAGAAGATTTTCGACGCCCAGTGTCCCAATTCACTGTCCACAGTGCTGTGCTTGGACTCGAAACTCTTCCACGTCCCCACGTCGGTCATCTTTAGACTGTGGCCACTCTATTCGTCGGCAGCTGTCGTTGGTCGAGCTCCCCACACACCCACCAAGCCTAGATCGCTGGAAACTGCAGGTGCCGGAACAGAGCAGCTCTACTCGAGACAGGTCTGACGGAAGCACGGAAATAGACACGTCTGGGCTGTCTGTCGTCTCTTCAGATACTGCGTGTCGAGGAGAAGATCTTGTCTCTGGCTCCTATCAGCTGCTGCCGAATGGTCTGACTGTAGATAGACCTAGTTTTTGGAAGTACTTTGTCTCTCCTAGGTGAGTGGTTGTGTAAGTTCTGTCGTAGTAACTCATGTCTACATGTAAGTGATAAATGAGAGAGCTGTACCAAATGTACCTGTCTTCACTATTTATTGAATTACACTAACACCAAACATGTGGAGACGGGAGTACATTATCTACAAGTATTGGTTTTATCATAAAAAAAGGGATGGATTTGGATCTAGAAGGGATGACACATGCTTTCCCACCCTAGCAAATATTGTAGTCACTTATCTAATACGCTCTGAGATGGTCACCTCTGACAGCTTCGCTTGTTGACTGATCTTAATCTCGTCTATACCATCCTTTCCACACCTTGTGTCCCTGCTCCTTCATCCTTCTGTTCTCAAGGTGGATGGGATACGCCCCATTTTTGACAGTCAGTCTGGGTCAGATAGATTGAAATTGTGCTCACGTGGATTTAAACAACACAAACTCTGATAGAGATGAGACTTCAATAGTTTATTTAATGTAATTATTAAAATAATTGGAGGTCTATGGTGAAAAGCCATTGAACAAAATGAATGTTAACAAACAAAAGATGGATGGCACCCACTGAAAAGCCATACAGCAAAATAGAGGTAAAAACAAAATTCAATCTTTTATGTCCTCAATTCCAATCAGCCTTCCATCTCACCCTTGGCAGGTTCTATGATTTGGTATTTACAAATCAGTCCAACCCAGTTATTGTGTGAGACCAAGCAGACTTCTTTGATGTTTACAGTTTGTGTACTTCCTTCCTTGTTAACATTCACTGGTTGCATTTTCAGTTGGCACCACGGAGCTTTGTTTTGGAGCAGTTATAACAGTACCCATAATGTCAGTCAGACAAGATACAGTTATCTGGCCCAGAAGCCAAGGTAGAAGTGAAAAACTGATGTTTCTGGCAGAAGTAGTGAGGGACTATCTGTATATAAGTCATTCGAGATAAAGTGAGCACTAAAAATTTAACCTTTGAAAAATATCACTAGCCGTTACAGTATAGTTGCTTTACCGCTTATATGGTTGGCAGCGAAATCACACAATACAATAAACTTTATCGATTCGTAATGACTGCACAGTTTATCTTACATGTGCAAACATCACGTGACGTGTCCAAGATACAAAATGGCTGAAAATAGAACTTTAGCAGGGTTTTGAGTGCTCACTTTATCCTGAAGTGCCTATAGCAGGCAGATAGAATGGTCAACACTATCAAAGATACGGTGGGAATAAAACACTTTGGGATTTTGAAGGATGATGAATGTTGAAAAGGGATAATGTGAAGTTGGTATGGTAGTACAGACTCAAGGCTGTAGTTATGTTGACAGCAACCTCGTAAACTCCTGCTTGTTTGTCACAACATATGTAGTGTAGAGGTAAGAAATGGGAAGCTAAAGCTAACCCACTCCTTGCATGTGTAACATGGTATGAAGACTCTTGGTAACAGGTCAGGTATAATCTGTTCAGTATAAGCATGCCCAATTTTCACATTTCTCTTCTGAGAAACATGCCTGGAAGTTCCATTGTTTTGAACTTAAAACCGCCTTGAGTTCCTGTAAAAACAGGTTCTCTGTAATCCTGTTTAAGATGTTCTTCTCAGAAGAGAAATGTCAAAATTAGGAAAACTTTCATTGTACAGACTATTTTGGTAAATGAGGTGGTCATTATTATTAGAATTGTAACAATATGTAATGAAATGGCAAAATGCTAGTTGCAAAATATGAAGTTGATGATGTGGGTTCTGCTACCCAACTGCTATGGCAGTTGTCATCAAAAATGTGTAAAGCATTGTTAAAAAAAAAGTCTGAAACCGTTGTGATTATGTTAAGTTGGAAACCAATGTTCGTATCTAGCCAGCAAATGTTAAATGCCTAACATGATGATTGGACGGGATAAATTTAGATTACTCAGTGATGGAAACAGAATTAATGAAACAGTTGCTCTTAGGGATACCGCCTACCTGCGCGCTAGAGGCTCAGAAGTGAACTAATGAATCAGTTTCTCTTAAGGATACCGCCTACCTGCGCGCTAGATGTTCAGAAGTGACAGAGATGTATCATGTAAAGGTGACCTTGAAACATGTATAAAATGCAGCATCACCAGAATGAGCCAAGCGTTGAACTAACGTGCACTAGTCATGCCAATCCATTTTTAGTATGGGACATTAAGCGGTGACCACGTAATTTTATCGGTGTAAATCTGTAGTGAGTTCACTGCACATTTCTACTTGAATTTTGCATACATCTGGTTATCACATTTTGAAGTACTGCAGTCTGAAAATACAGTTTTTAGCTATGTCGGAGGGCTTAGAAACAGTGTTTTAGCGTGCATGGTGTTTTTACAATGACATTCTGTCATTGTCCAAATTATGGTTTATTTTCGTGCATTGGTACTATGGACACACACGTGGAATAACTTCATAAATATGCATTTAAGTACACCTACAACACACTTGAAGTGCGTGGTAGGTGGCACTCTTAAGGCAACTACCAACATATGAATAATTAATGTTTCTGAATACACAGTATGTTTACTCATGACCATTGTTGAAACTAGGGAATGGGACTAAGGGTGTATTAGCTTATTAGCTCCATTCCTAGAATATTTCTGAAACTACTATTGTTGCATAAAAAGCTCTGGAAGTCAAATGGAGAAAGATTTAAGCCATATTTACAACATGATGTTTAAAATGTCAACAACTATCAAAAGAAAACACAATCAACCTTATCCCTTCCTTGCTCCATGCCTCAGATGTGGGAAAAAAGCCAACTTTTTGAACAGACCTTTTTCTGGCAACATATTTCTGAGACACAGTCACTATAGGCTGTTCAGTTTAAACTTAGCATTCCCCCAACACTTATAACCACCACAAACTGTATTTTATTGCAGCCAAAAGTGATACGTTTTCAGCGTGGTGAAACATTTACATTAGTTTTTAGTTTCATTATAGTTTTCGTATAAATAATAGTAAAGATAAATACAAAATAGTTGAAAGAAAAATTTTAACATTCCTCACTTTATCGGGATCAGTGTATGAATGTTTGCATCACTCTGACAAAGTGTTTACTCAAAAAGTTGGCAAAATATTTTTTTTGTGTGTATTTCAATGTACCGTGCTTCTAAAATTGTTGGAAATTAATTTGACATTTTTAGTACATATTACTTAATACCCCACACCCACTTAAAGGAATGAAGTGAATAAGATACTATTATTTGGAAGTAGAGGTGGAAATTTAATTGCAGTACAGGTAACTTAAGTTTTTCTTGAAAATGTTTTAATAGAGTCAATATAAAATATTTACTGGTTTTATTTACTTGGACATACTCCATTGCGAAATAAATTTCGCACTGGAGTATGTCCAAGTAAATAAAACCAGTCATGCACTCCCATTGCACAGTTCTTTCAAAGATCATAAAATATTTAGAATTTTTTGTGCAGGTATTACTGTAAACTGGGGAAACTTTGGCTCATTTGGGGTAACTTTGTCCCACCCAAATTAGTTTTTGGGTCATTTGGTGGAAAAAAAAGATAACTGGAACTGACTGACCTAAAACCACATTTCATCTCCTTTTAAATAAGTTTTGAAATGTTCTTCACCAAACTACACACAAACCAAAATTTTGAGTGGGGCAATGTTACACCCTGAGTGTAAGTTTGGGTTAAGTTAAGGTACGTGTTATTCTACATTTTGCATAGATTGTTAAAAAATAAATACCAATAACTAAAGGGTATTGCAAAGTTATTATTTTCATGAATGTAAGTAAAATTTTTTTTATGATGATGAGGGCAATGTGTGCAGACCAGTATGGCGAATCATCTTGCTGGGACAGGTGTTGTCAATTCTACTGGCTTTCTCTGCAGGTGTCAACAATCAATGTTCAATTGTTGGAACACATACTGCATTTGGCTTCTTTGGTAAGTGAAACTGAGTTCTTTAACCTTTGTTCTTGAATAACTCTATGGTGCTTTAGATTAACTCTCATTTATAATTTTTAAATTTAAAAAAAATTGTACTTGTGTTTACTTCTCACAGCTCTGACAACTTCTTGAGCAGTTGATACACAGACTGGTTATCAGCCTGTATTATGCATACAGTTAGTTTGATAAGCTGGAAGTTTCAGTCAAATATACGCATGTCTGGTCTTTGTGCATCCACTCTACAAGTTTCATGGTACTGCAGTCACATCTTCATAGTGCAACATTTTCTCTTGCTAACTGTCTGTAGCAGTATGAAATCCTGTTGTCCAAAAAATTAGTACGTTACTTTTCTATCATTTCATTAAATACATTATTTAACTCGTCTATCACAACCCAACAATCTATTTGTGTATGTATATGTTACAATAGTCGTAATTATTGTTCATTATGTTTTTCAGGTTTCAAAATAGTGGCTCATTATGTGTTGCTGTGCCTGGTGTTCGTGGTATGGGCTATAATTGCTCCAAGTAAGTATGGAACTGTGCCAACTCTGCACCACAGGTGTTGGTGCTATTTGCTGCTTGCACTTACCGACGTCGAAGCCAGTTACCTTTCCGTCATCACGGCTTACTACACTAGCATCCTTGGTCTTCAGGTATCTTCAGTTTTGTTTGTATTTCAACCTTGCAAAATCTATAGCCACAATGTATTTAATATGAAATTAACTTAAATGTGTGTTTCAATATTTGTCTCGGTTTTTAATGCAGATAGGAGTTATTTAGAAGGCATTTTAGGTGCTTTGAGAGGTAGTTGTCATTAAAGGAATGATAGATAGAAAGGTTGTAAATGTTTGCCCATTCATCATAAAAATTGTCATTGACCAAACATTTGCTTTATGTGGCCTACACTTCTAGACAGTGATTCAATCAGAGTATGGGTACAAACTACTGCACTATGCAAAAATGTTGGGTATTCTAGTGATACTTTTATTTCCTCTAACCTAGAATTCCACCATCACTGTATATTCACTGTACGTCTTATTGCAATAGCGCTCTAGCTGTTAATTGCTCATTAAATCTCCGCAACCTTTCCCTCATTCTTTCTTTGTGTTAGTATGTCATTTTATCTTTTCTTATCCTGCTTTCACAATATACCTCCTTTTTTCTTGTCATAACTCTCTTCTTGAACACATTTTGGTATTGATTCTAGGTGGGGGTTTACTGACGATTTCCATGCGATAGAAACATGGCGTACGTTTGCCATTTCCCTCTAAATACCTCTGTTTCCTCCATATCTGCTCTTCTCCCTAGACTTGGAGTCGTCATGTTGTAGTAAGCAGACTATTTGCGTCCTACTGCAAAAATCTGGGTTTGATTCCTAATTTTTATAAATAGGAAATGTGACATATGTTGCTGTTTTTTGGTGGGTTTTCTTGGGGTTGTCTCGTTTCTCCTATCCTTTCATTTCATCCTTGCTCCGCACTCACTTAATGTCATCTTTCCAGCATTCAGTACCACACCTTTAAGAGGAGTTACTAGTACGTTGTTTTCTGTACAAACAATGTTTGCACGTGTATGCTCATGTCCATAAATAACTGTTCTTGGAACATAGTTTCTTTCTAGGAAGGGACGGCCTCCATAGCTTAGTCAATTAGACGCCGGTCTACAGTGTAAGAGGCCCTGGGTTCGAATCCTGGCTCAGGCATGGATGTTGTGTTATCCCTTCACTTCACCTCACCTTCACACTCATCGACTATTAATAATTAAGAGTTCATGGTACATAATTCAGCACTAAAAGCATCAGTTCACAATTGTAGATTTCTCTAAGCCAATTTGCAAAAATAAAAAAAAAAAAAAAAACAGCAATCCTAGAAATTAATTTTTGCCAAATTTCTGAGCAAAAACTTTTCTCGTTTGACGAATATCTGAAGAACAATCTCTGATGCCAAAGTCTCGTACATTTAATTAAAGCACAAGAGATCACGCTTAACAATGCACCAATCTGGTTAAATGTTGCTCATAAAGTTGGCAAATATAATTATCAAGGATTGCTGTTTTGTAGTTTTTCTGTATTGACTTTCAAAAAGTGTGGATCTCAATTGAAGAGTTCTGCACTTATTTTATCTACCATGCTTTCTTAAGACCTCGTTGTTCAAGGACAGTAAAACCCTCTCACCTTATCTCACCATTGAGTTCAATATTTGTGTAATAAATTACAGCGTAAAAAAATTTGCATGAGTAACGTAAGGAAAACTGTTTGGTTTAAAAAAAACTTTTTGTTAGCTAAATTTGAGGGTTAGCTATTCACACACTCTGGAATGCTGTTGCAGGTCCTCAACTCGGCAGCGGTGCCTGCAGCCATGGTAATCAGCTGCCTGGCACTCGATGTCAACTACAAGCTTGTGCACTTGTTCGGGACATTTTTGTGTTTCACGGGGCTGGCGTGTAATGCCTGGGCTAACTTCCCGGATCTGGGTGGTAACTATGTGTCAACAATTTTACTACAGTGGAACTGTGTTATAAAACTTCTGAAGGGACTATAAAAATGTCTGTATTATGTATTAAGGGAAAACCTTTGAACAGGATAATTTTCTATTATAAAATAGTTCTGAGGTTCAATGAAGGCAGCCTTATAGGCTGAAAAATGTTATAAGATGGAATGTTAGAACAAGGTTCTACTGTAATAACCCAATACTGCCCTCATTGTTTTTGTAGCAAGTACATAATATCAGCTTAAAAAAAAAAATTCTATATCACTAATTTACGAACTGTAGTTTCACTTTCAGATATCAATGTTGGCACAATATCAATCAAATAACACATGATTTGTTATTATAAATATAATTTTCTTGTTTCCTCGTACACATTTTATCAGCTTGGTTAGTATGCACAAGCAAAACACCTAAAATGGCCATGACGTCAAATATTTGTTTTCCTAGGCATTACATGGCTTCCACAATAAATATTTCACGCTGTGGTTGACTGCCTTTGTCAAGTGTGGTACAAAGAAGACTGACTTGAAACCAGAGAACGAGCAAGGTGTCACGATGGTAGTGCACTGGACTCACATTGGGGGAGTTGGGGGGGGGGGGGAACTAGCTTTAATTGAAGACTCCGGCAATCTTATTTCGGTTTTCTGTGGTTTTAAAAATTTCTTCAGGTGAATGCTGGGATGGTTGTTAACAAAGATTGTGGCCAATTCCTTTCCCAGTTGTTGTCATTACGTAATGTTGTATTCCATCAGCTCTAATGACGTCACTGTAGACGAGATGTAACATCAACTTACTGTACCGCAACTTAAAGCCGAGGCAAGTGGTAGTAATGCTGAGTTGAATGCATGTTCCTTGTTATTGTTTTTAATTTAATGTCGAGGGTAAATTAAAGGAAGGGCTCAAGAGAACACTCCCTCCCTATCCTTCTGGAAAGAAAACAATCTAAAGTTAAAATTCGTGCAGAGTCCACATAAATCCAACATACATTAAAAAAAATAAAATAATTGTACACCAGGGTATTCCATTATCCAGCCTTTCATGAGGTTAATTATCATTATTATTAATATATTTTTTTAAAACAATAAACATGTTGTATTAATACAAAATACTTGACGACTAGTTTTGTGTGTAGCTTAGGATGGAAAAATTATTTTGTTATTTAGGCAACTCAAATAATTTGAAGAAATTTAAAACTAAGACACAGGGTTACACGTCTTCCACTTTAAACTTTGTGAGAGTATTGTTAGTTAATATCTGAACTGATTTAAACAACGTACATAATAAGGCAAAGTATTCTGCAGCACCTTTAAAGATGTTTTGCAGCAATACTTTATTATTTTATTGACTATTTATTTTGAATACTTATAAATTTATTGGCATTATACAAAACATTTTAGCTTCTACAATTTTTGCTTGATATGTCAGAAAGTTAAAATTTTACTTTTTATGCAAATTTGCAGTAATAAAACATGTGTAACAAATTCTCATATAAATAAAGTAATTTTCTCCTAAAAATTAATCCATGATGTAATTACAGACACTTTTAATATCACTAAGAAAATGTTTTCAGATTTATAAAGCGTTGGCTAAAATTTAAAAAATCATTCTTATTTTCTCCAATATGTTTCAATGATTTTATTTTATTTGATAAATATTTCCGGTGAAACCAAATAAATTTTCTATGAGTTATATTAGAATTATCATTAAGTAAACTAAAGAATATACAAATTTTTTTACGTAATATAAAGTCACCACATTTAATGACTATGGTCTATGAGTTGAACAGTAGGTACTCAGCAGAAGTAAAAAAAAAAATCAATTGTTAGTTGCTAAGCTTCCTTGTGAGCTATAAAGTTACCAGTACCTCTCTCTTTCAGTTCAGGACATAGTTTCTGTTCTGATTTTAACTTTCTGTCCTACGGCAGGGTAGTGAATAACTCTGAGGGCTCTTCCTACTCAGTACACCTAACTCAATGTCAAACTTTGTTATCAGCTTGCTTTCAGTATATTCAATAGCTAGCCAATAACTTATATACACTGTCCTTTCATATAGCTCTGTCTCTCCTGAGTCTTTATGCACAGTTAGGCGGTGCCCTTAAATGTAGACACACAGTTTTTTGCATTGTAATCAAAAGATGGTTGGTTCACTCTATGTCAGTTAATGTAGTATGGACATAAAAATAACAGTGTCCTTGTAACCATGTGCAGGGTCAGACAACGCCCTGGGCATAGTGCTTGGCTTGGCGGGGGCAATGCTCCGTTCTGTCGTTGCAGTGTCCGAGGAGTACGCAGTCAAGGTGTGGAACTGGGCAGAGCTGTTGGGAATGCTCGGCTTGTTTGGGACCATCCTCGCTGCTCTTCAAGTGTGAGAGTTCATTTTTCCCCTTTGTACACTCTCCCGTAAGTAGGGACTCCTGATTTTAGTGAAAAGATTTTCGCATCACTTTGTTTCAATGCTTTATGTGCACATCTGCAGCTCTGCTTAGTGGTTATTGGCAGCGTGTCTTTGCGTAGATGCATCACTTATTTGATTGTACCAATCAGAACAAGGTTTCTGCGACACCACACATTTGTGATCAAAGGGTAGAACCCCAAAACACTAAGAGTTAAAAACATCCGATCATTGATTACAACGTAGAGCTGCAGGCGTGTGCGGGAGGCACTGAAATAAAGTGGTGCAAAATTTTTTTCGAGAAAATCAGGGATTAGTACCTGCACGCTATTCACACTGAAGTGAGCACTTTTGGTCTGGTTATTTATTTCCTTTCAGCCAATTTGTATCATTCTGGCTCTTGTTGGTATAAACATAGTAACAGAAGAAATAAACACAGCTTTTATAGCATTCACCTTACTCAAAATTTAATGCCTTTTTCCACAGTAATATACGTATATTTAATAAATATTATTATTCTTGAAAAGAGGTTTTCAGAAGTGCCTACTTTACAATGGACAGCTGTTTTATGGGTTTACTATATTGGCTAGGTAACAAAATCTTGTAGCTTTCAATAAACATATATTGTGTTTCTTTTCAAGTAAATTTAGACCACCTAGTATGAAATTTTAAGGCCATGATGTACTACTATTACAGTAATTATTTTCTTTATTCCTAAACAAAAGCAGATATCAAAAACTGTTTCTCAGTTTTGTAACAAATAATTTTTACTGTTCTCCGTTCATTCTAACCTTAGTTCTGAAGTAAACCAATAATATCATATCATTGCACTTCACTAGCTTCTAATTGGCTCAATTTGTGCAGCGCGCCGACGTACTATTTCCAACCGACAAAACTGTGTACAGTTTGTGTCATAGAAAACAACGTGCTTTCTATTAAAACAATATTGCGTGAAAATTTAGTACGTGTTATCGACATACAAAGACAAAAATTACATAAATATTTGAAAAAATATTGACATTGTGTGGTTATCGTATTTTTCAAAATTCAGTTGTAATTATCAAGCCATGCCTAATGATCGTATTAAAATATTTTGGTACTAACGTAACAAAAGTTTGGTACTAAATGCAGAAAAATGTAGTCAAAAATTGAGTGATTAAACTTACTGTAAAGTCCTCTTGGATTATTTTGTACTTCGTTTAGGAAAAATTACATTTGATAAATCACCAAACAATCTGTCGATAATTTACATGACATATTCGTTTTGTTTTATAAAGAATGTTATGTGAGAATTTTATTCGTGCCTCTGTGTCTTCATCACTAGAGTTTGTTTAGTAATGAATATATACTGTATATCCACGTTTCGTAAACTATGCAAGACTTTTTCACTGTTCACATCCGTCACATAACCTGACCCGAGCAACAAGGATGCGAGGACGGAACGAAATAGATCAAGAAATTTTGGTTCGGACGAACTGGAACGGAAAATGGATATACGGAAAAAAACTTTCGCAGTAGCCACAACATTGACATGCCAATGCCCAAAAATACTTTTTTAAGAAAATAAAATATTAGATTTGTTTGTGATATTTCCAACTTATTTGTACAGTGGTAATTATTACTGAACTAAACTTTTGGTATATTCAGAGTATCGTACATCTCTAAATACTGGCAAGTGTACCAAGAAACTTGTATGTTTAACAGTGCGTCAGTAATTAAATATCTCGTGAATCAACTGACGGACGTGTCGTCTGCTGACCATAATTATAGTAATAAGCATTTAGCGCCGTAGATTGTGTTTGCAGCATCTGTTAATATTATATATTTGTTAATAAAACTCTATCATTAGATGATGGAGTGGTAAATTTATATGTACACGACAGATAATAAGGATTTATTTCTTAAGCACGATCACAGTGCACAGCGTTCAACAGCCAATGAACATGTTTGTATATAATTTGCTTTGTTTATCCTAAAACTCAGGTAAGAGTGAACGGAGAATATGTAGTCTCATTTTTTCTAGACAAAAAAAATTGTATAGCTTTGGTTAATTAGTTTCAGTGGAAATTTTTGTTAATTGTATAATTATCGGAAACCATTGTGTGTTTAGTCTTGAAAAAATTAGTTCACATGTTTATACACTGTTTTTAACAAAACTGTGGAACAGTTTTTCGATATCTGCTCTTGTTTAGAATTTAATAAGTAACTATCGTAAAAGCAACAGAAATGATGGATTGTAGCCTTAAGCTAGTTGAAGATCACACTTGAGTGTAACAGTTAAAAATGAATTGTGAGTTAACGAACAATGAGTAAGTAAACATTGTATGGTGAGAAAAGGGAGCTTGGCTACTAATTACATTTTTAACAATATATATGGTGCACAAGTACTTACAAGCCACACCTTAGTTTGCCCTCTGGCCCTTGCTACACTGACTACCAACCACCACTGGACAGTAGACTTCAGTGTGCGTGCACTTGCTGCCTGATGATGCCCGTCTAGGTGGCGAAAAACGTCGCGACCGCGTTCTGCGGAAAAATGTGTTCGTCCTCTTATGTGCTTGTTTATTCTATCACAAGTACTGCTCTGTAAGTACTTGTACATAGTATCTTTTGTTAAAAATATAATAAATAAACATTGTATTACATTGGCCAAAGAAATACAAGAAAATGGTGAGCATATTTCAAGGTGTACTTCCCAACAGTGATCATGGCCAACAACGTAAAAAAGTGAGTGTCTAGGTTTTCATTTTATCCAGTGTTATGCTTTGTTATGGTAGGTGGTGTTGGTCTGTACACAGGTGGCTGTTCCTGGGGCTGGCTGTCACAGAGGAGGTGTTGTTGGTAGAACTGGCACAGATTGTCAGCCATGTTCTACTCCAGTGTCTCTCCCTGCTCATGCTGAAGGACAGTGGGGCCACTGCTATGCTGCTGTCCCTCTTTACTGCAAACATGTACCTGCCTTTTACATCGCTCGCTGTCTGCAGATTCTTCCATCTCACTGGGACAGTGCCCGTGAGACATATCATCACACTTCCTTAAACGTTTCTGCAAGTAGATACTAGCGAGTTATTGCATACATGCCTTTGTATAAGCTCTCGTTTTTTCTCTTCCCTACTCTGGCATTTCGTACCGGACAATGCCACTGGTCGGCGGGTTTTCTCGGGGATCTCCCATTTCCCCCGCCCCTTCATACTCGCATCATGTCACCCCTCACTAGTGCTAAAGATGTTAAGTACTGATCAAAATGTCTTCATTTCTCTGGTATTAAGCCAGATGCACAGATCGAGGTAGTGCATATTTTAAACATTCCGTTCTCATTCAGGACTCACGTTCAATTTCTAGTCTGGCCATTTTGATTCTGACTTTCAGAAATCTGAAAAAGACGGGGCGCACTTCAGGACTCTGATTCGTCCAGCGAGAATTACTTAATGCGCATGTGCAACTATTCTGCCCAGTGTTCTACTTGTTTTGCCATTTGGAGCTGGCTCGCTTAAGGCTCTAAGGTATGGGGGTGTGGACCGCCCTATAAGTGTCCATGTAAGGTGTAGTTTTCTCCAGGTCCTCCCTGTTTTCCCCGATACGCAGCTGTTTCGACTCGCCAGGTGAGAGAGGGGCACGCCGGCACGAACAGACCACGACCCATCGAGCCTCGTGTTCCTGGCTACACGCTTAACCGGGTGGCGCCCAGAACATTCTGACGCAGCTCCGTTCCTACCTCACTCTCACCGGACACAGCGTCAACATATTAAGAAAATACATTATTTATTGTTTCAGTTAAGTGTGTCGTCGTTCGTGGCAGTAGAACTGAACGAAACTTGGATTCTTGAATTGCGTGTGTCATGTTTGTTCTTAGTGGCTGTTTTGAGTCACAAATTCAGATCAACTATGCCCACATTTACGAGATTCGTAACAGCAATAGTGAGTGTCGTATCAATTAGTCGATGTACAGAAACAAGTATTATAAGACGTTAACTCGCAGGTATTTATAGCTAAGATTACTTTTTATTGTAGCTTATATTCAGCCCCCTGCATTTAATGAGTAGATATTGTAGATAAAATTTATCGGAGCAGTTCAATGTACAGTAGTTGTAAACATTGCACGACCCTATGTAAATAAGAGCATGTGGCAATATTTATGTTTCTATTCAGCAGAAATATATAAACTTGCAGAAAATACTAATTAATCAGCTTCAGGACTTTTTTGAATGCTCACTTTATTCCGAATCACCTATATGTGCCTAAAGTCCGGTCTGTCTAGCGTGGTGCAAGGGGTTACTTAGACAGGCTGTCTCTCGCAGTCAATGTGCCACTCAAATACATAACAAATAGAAATTAGCAAAACATGGAGCACAAGTAGAGTTAGATATAAGTAAGGATCAGTGGTGATTTAGGTCCATACATTTCTTATACTTTTAACATAATATGTAATAGCAATAACAAGAAGGTTTCCATAAAGGCCAATGCTAAATCACAATGACCTACTCGTTGGATGACTTCACTTTATGTTGCAGGAAGAATATGTTCTGGAAAACTAGCAGTAGCACACACATATCCTGAGCAGTCACATGCACGTACACACACATATGTACGCACAGTAGTCAAAGGGAAGGAAATGTGTTACGCTACGTCAGGGGGTGTCCAGGTGATGCAAGATGTCTTGACATCTTGTAGTGAACTCAGGAATGTTCTTTAGTTTCCCTGTACACAGTGGTGTGTAACACAGGGTGGTAGAGGGTCCGGTGGTGTGAGTAACAAGCACTCGGTGCATGAAGCTAGGCACGACAGATGAGGGTAGGTAAGTATGCTTAGCACGTGTCAGTCGAGTCCACCCAAAGGTGAGACCAGCACCACTGCATAATCTTTGCTAAGTTTGGCTAAAAGCCAATAGCATTTTATCCTTCGATCCTGTTCCTAATACTGCTTTCCTGCCTTGACTGACTTACAGTTAAAAAAATGTTTTACTTACGTAGGTATTTACTTGAATAGTTAGTTAAGTTGTGAACTTGAAACACCTATTATTAAGGTTGCCATTATTGAAAGCCAAACTGTCTTTTTTAATATCTCTTCTTTTTTTATTTACAGGTTCAAGTGATGTATGAATTAAAGGTAATTTATACATATTTTTAGTTAGTAGTACTATAAGACCTTTTCACAGTAATAGGGGCATTTTTGACGACTGTCTTGTCTAGAACAATAAAAAATTTACTAAATTGTGACTTCAGACATTTTTTGAGTACTGTGAAAAATCTATACACTGTGTTTATTACAATGATTGCTGTGTTTATTTTGACAAGTGTCAGAAGAAACAAATTGTCTGCTCACACCCAGCACGAATAATCTATACCATATTACAGTATACATATTGTGTTGTTACAATAAAATAACTTCGTAAGGTCTGTCACAGTGTAGGAATGGTCTTAGTTTACAGCTAACTGCTGTAATGTTTTAATAGCAAAACCGTACCCAACATAACTAATTTTTTAAAGTATCAAAAAGGCATGTTGATAGCTGGGTTCATAAAAGCCAGCAGCTGAGATGTGTTGCATAGTAGCCTGTTCTATTGAGTTGGATAATGAACAATAGCATTTTATATTTACCGGTATATTAGCTGTACCCGTGACTTCATTCGTGTAATTTTCAATTTTGGGACCTCTGTTCTGGTCCAATCTGTTTCCCGGTAATTTTTTGTGTCAGATACCTTCGCGGGTGCATGCACAACGAAGTTTTATTGCAATCAGATGAATGGTATACACCAATTTTCATGATGATCGTTTGAACGGTGTAGATGTTGATGTGCTGCAGTGTGTCACGAGGCGGCGTTTCGGGGCGACCAAGGTGACGTAAGAGCTCGTTCAGGACCCTAAGTATTGAGGGAAAAGGAACAGTAGCTGCCACAAGGAGAAAATTATCAATCTTCTCCAGGCTAGCTCAATTGTATGAGCAAGTTAGCTTGTATAACAACTACCTTGCCTCAGTCGTCGTAATACGCACAAGGCTTAACTTCGGAGGCTGGTGGGGCAGCGAACGACAATGTCCAGGAAGGTTGACGAGAAAGACTATGTGGAGAGCTTAAAATGTCGTTGACATCATAAAAGATACGACATTAGCCCCTCGACTCACACAGCTGCTAATATTCTGGGTAAATACATAATCCTTTGCCTTGTAAGAAGTTACCATTAAATTACGAACTTTTGTCAACCATAGTAATTTAACTGATAGTTCTGCACACACAATTCAGCAAGATTTTATTATACATCTCTAAGTTTAGGGGAGAATACTTAATCCATAAGGCCATGAAAACTAAAAGCATAGTTATTCTATTATAGTGCACTGTATTATTATATTTTACTAATGACTTACATATACAATTATTCAAGTCTTTCAAGTTATAATCTTGCTGCAACATTAACTACAATATAAACAATTTTTAATCCAGAAAACTATCTTTGACCACTCCAAGGTGGACCCTTGTTGAAACAATGTCCTTGAGGTCGCTTTGCTCGCTATTCTTAATGATAAACAATTTAAACCAAGTATCTCCCATAACAAGTACGATCTGATTAAGATTATTAGTTCCTTGCATTACCTTTCATTTACATATTACAATTTCATCAATCATACGCCTGAAGGTCACCATGACTAACTGCCTCTTCTGACTGCTGATCAACGACTCAAGTGAACTGCTGACTGAACTGAACTGCCCTCGCGGCCCACGCTCACGGCGCCTCTATCTCGCGGCTGCGCCCTCGTAATTCCCGACATCTGTCGGTACCTCGTGACGCCCTGTCCTCACATGGATAAATTTAGAAAAATCCTGTATCATTTTAAATATTTAAGTTAGCTTAAACACTGTATTTTCATTATCAGGTAAATACAGTATATGTCCTGTGCACACTGTAGAGATTCTATTAAAACTACCAGCAATTTTTTTTAATTCAGTGAGTAAGGAATTAAAGACTAGAAAAAAAAAAAGAGTTCATAAAATCTCCGCCATTAGCCTTGATACTGAAAGGCACTGAAATTGATAAGAACAGTGTGTAAAATATTGTAGATTAGTGTTTACATAATTTTCCAAATAAGTAAGGACTGTTATTATTATATTAATTCAGAAAATCATGTTTTTAACTGCAGTAAAACCTCTCTATAAAGACCCATCATAGTTCCACAGAATAGAGTCTTTATATTGGGGCAAGAGGTTTAATTGTACAGTAAAACCCCTATTTTAAAAACTCAAGGTTCGTGAGGAAAGGGTGTCATAGAGAGGTGGTTGTTATAAAAGGGGTGTTATAAAGAGGTTTTACTGTATAACATATATTGTGCCATTTATACATTTTACAAATAGAAGCAAAAACATTGCCATCATTAGTTGTTTGAAAGATATTTTTTTCTAAGTTTCTTTTTTATTTCAGACTGACAGCCGGCACTACCTATCTCTTTTTCTTGTCCTGTCTGGGCTGCTGGTGTACTCTGTCAAGAGAACCCCAATATTGTCTGAGCAGGCCGATAACTACAGGTGACTTGGCTCAAATACTGTGTCTGTGTTTATAATAAACATTCTTTGATGGTATTGTGGTTGTAAAAGTAAGGTGCAGATTGTGTGATCGCTGAGCATGATAGCGTAACATATGATACAATGTGTATGTATTAGAAGTAAATCGTAACTAAAGAAATGTATAATGTTATGTAGTTAAGTTGCAAATACTGTAATAAATATAGTAGGTCTATGTCTGAGCAACTGGTGTGTTACTACAAACTTGAATAATGTTTTCTGCGGCTACCAGTACAATTAGTTGTGAACTATTTTTTGTTCACAAGAATGAGTACGCATCTGAAGAATACTGGAATGAAATAATTAAATTTTGTGATTTGGCCAATGCTGATAATTTATTTGAGTATCGTTTTTGTTTTAAAAATTTAATTACATATTAAAATTTAAGACAAGCCAGTACTTACAGAGAACATACCATGGAACTTAATAGTTACACACATAAAAGATTACACATAATGTGTACGAGCGCAATTCACAACATTTCACAGAACAAGTTGGCTTTCTAGGGCGAAGAGTAGGTTAAGTATTGTAAGATGACGGCGGTAGTTGGTTAACCTAGCGGTTAGACGAACTAGAGTATGTGGCAGAATTGAAAATAGGAAAATGAGTTGCGATTATCGAAGGTTGAGGCCAGATGATTTTATGTATTGGTGGGCTATTTCCCATTACCGTAATTCTGCATTACAGTTGGATTGTGCTAAGGCTTCCATTACTCTGGTAGTAAAACAGGAGTCAGAGTGTAGATTATGGGAAGTTGCATGAGCCGAGTCAACATTTGTACCAACTAGAGCCTTTTCGGTGTCCGCCCTGTGGCCATCATTCTCGTTTTATGGTGTTGGTAGCGAGGGCAATATACTCTGCTGTGCAGTGTTTACTCTGCAGCACAGTTGTAGCTACCTTGGATGAGGTAAGCTTGGTTGGTAACCTCAGTGATTGTGTACAATTTCATCTTTCAACCATCTGTTGTGATTGGTTATGTTGGTGACATGTAATAATCTTAGGGAAATAGTGAATGGTGCAGTTGGCACCACAGATAGTAGTGACTAAGAGGGTGAACTAAAGGTGTATGTTTGTAACTAGATAAAAATAGAAATTATTGAATAACGACAGACAAAACAAGTAATTTGTGTAAAATTTCATCTTTCAACCATTATAAATCATAATCATTCACTCAAAATCTAAATGTTGTTTAGTTCAGGTATGAAAAATTATTTTCATGGTTAACCAACAGACAGAGGGTTGAGGTACTCACAGGCTGGTACTTCTTGATATAGATGGTTTGGGATAAAGTGAGCACTCAAAAAAGCCCTGCTAATGTTCTATTTTCAGCCAATTTCTATTTTTCCGTGCATAACGGCTAACAATGGGATATGTCTAACCTCTCTTGACACATCACTTGATGTTTGCACGTATTAAGATTAATTGTGCTGTCGGTATGGATCAGTACAGTTTAATAATAAATATGAAAACACATGGAACTAGATTGCCTAATTTAGCTGCCAACCATACAAGCAGTAAAGCAACTAATGTTAATGTTGAATTATATGCAGTAACGGCTAGCAATATTTTTTAAAGGTTAAATATTTAGTGCTCACTTTATCCCGAACGACCTATAGTCCCTAACATATATAAGGATGAACACACTGTTGTGCGAGTTCGTAGTTGCGCAACATTTTGCTTTCGCTGACTTAGGCAAACTTCACCAGGCGGCGAGTTAATAGTATCAGCCCGTGAGTACTTCAACCCTCTGTCTACATAATTGCTTAACGTAGCGTCCAAACTTTTCCTCGAATAGACCAATTATTTTTGTTAGTGGTACTGACTATTTAAGCATACAGTATTTGCCATAAGTCATTTTTGATGGGCAGTTTATAACAGATTTTATATTCTATGAAAATAAGTTCATTTGTAATGATTAGAAGTTAACAATGATTGCAATTTTCAAATAACTTCTTTACAGAATTCCTGGAGAGTCATCATCTGGAAGCTCTACTTTAAAAGGTAATTTTAATTATATGTTTTGCTGGGCTGTACGTAGTTGACTGGATAGAACATTTTATAGCGAGTGAGGTGGAGGAGTCGTGAAACGCTGTGAGTAGTTCCTGGGTTTAATTCCCGGTCCAGCCATTCTGATTCCTTGCTGGAACTGTAGCAATCCTGAATTATATAAGTCATGTGCCATAATATTTGTAAAGAATGTGATTGATATCAGCGTTCCTTAGTCATATCATAAGCGTGAAAGTTTTATATTTTCATATTTCAGAACCATGCCAAGAGACAACACCACTCCGTCAGGGCCGGAACAAACACTGACTTTGCATCAATACCAAGCTCTTCATGTTCTGTTGCTTTCTGCTCATCTAATATTTACTAGGCGTGTTTTGTGTTTGTTGCTGTAGGTTAGCTGCAATGTTAAAATACATCATCATCTGTATCGATCATTATGTTAAATATTATAACGTATTGTTCTTCGTATTTTCATTTAAGCATGATGAGTAATCTTGAAATAAATAAGATCCTATTTACCAAATCATGATTTCTAAGATGTCCTTTTAAAACATTTTTTAAAGTAATTTAAATAGTTTTTTTATAAGAGCAACTGTCAGTGTCTGGTGAACTGAAGAATGTCTTAAAACATCAGTGATTACTGAAAAAAGCCATTATTGGTTTAAATGGTATAGATATAGCTTAATTAACTTGTGTACTTAAACAAAAGTAGACATTTAAGACTACCACTTTTTTCAAGTTACAAACTTTAAAGACACTGTCAATATTAAACAAAATATGTTTATGATGAGATCCTTGCATACTATTTAAAATACTTTGAAATGTATGCTGTGTAAAAAAAAGAGGAAAATTTGAACACAAAATGAATTTTTTATTTTAATATTTTCATTTAGTATGCGAATAACAATAATTTGGTTAAAATACCAGCGATTGAGCGTTACAAGATTGGACCACATCACTTTTAGCATAGGTGGTTTGCGATAAAGTGAGCAGTGAGCACTTTCGATGACCACTTTGTCTACAATAATCATTAATTAAAAACTATTATTTATTGTCGCCTTAGACGTTAACTTTTGAGTGCTGTATAATATGTACACATTGATTGTTCTTTAGGGTGCATTGTTTATATTAAAAATTTTTAGGAAACTATACATATTTAAAGAGAAGTTTTTATTTTTTATTAAATTCTAAATGCTCATACTAGTTTTACTAAGCATTACTTAGCAAGACTAGTGCAACTATCTACCGGAGCAAGAAACTAGCTTTATAATTTTTTTTGAAAGAAAGTAACATGTGTATGATAAACTTCATTAATTCAAAGTACGGTGGAAATAAATACTTTCAAAATGTCTCGTGACACAACTAAATAATAATTATAGAAAAATAGAATACTAAATATTTTTTACTGAAATATAGAGTATGTATCCATAACAACTTGTGCAGCATCTAGAGGAACGAATCATGTGTGTAATTATAACAGGTTACATGTTAGGTAGCATTAATATAGATGACATATCGCTGATATTTTCCAAAATAATGCTAGACTCTCAAACATATTTGTTGTTTAAGGATAACTGTAAAAGGTTAACTTCAGTGGAAACGCAACTGTTAGATATTTATCACAGTATAAGGGATTGTAACGTCTTATGTACACCCATATGTAGTTTGGTGTGTTACACCCAGTAGTTCGCTGCTCACCATTGACTAGTTGTCGCCAGGCGGTAACTGTGGCATCTGTGACGTGCCCAACAGCCCACCCCTGCCGCGCTGTGTGCGCGCGAAGCAATAGGAGTTGAGTGTTCATCTGTGGCAGATGTAGTTGAAACGTCAATCGTGACAGTTGTTTGAGAGCATGTACCTAGTCAGTAAAGTTGTTTGCGAGCCATCAGTCGGTAGAGTTGTACTTGGACAGTCAGTCTGGATAGATTTGCACGGGCCGCCGGTGTGAACTCCTGAATGTCCCACAGTGATACGTCACAATTGTTATACAATATGTGGAGCTGCAGCCTTAATAAATGGATGAGACATGCGCACCGTAACTTCATTCGTTCTCGTTAATGGTGGCACCTGACAATCCCTTCGTTCAGGCCCTTCTACCATCTGGGGCGTGATGGTGAACTCGGGTGGCAGCACTGCATGGCCAGTGATTTTGTGGTTATGTTATATATAACGCTCCCCTAGCTTTTAGCAGAAAAGATAAGTGCATTTCACAAACCTCTATCTCGATGTGTTGTATGAAAACACAATCTCTATTTGTTCAACATTTGAATGTAATAAATAATTTAGTTTCAAAATTTGTAATTGTATTCTAACTTCTCGGTATAAGACAAAAAAAAATCTGATGGGATGTAACAGCCATCACATTTCTTGTCTCTCATGCTAATCACTAGGAATCTAGGAGTAAGGCTCCTAACCTGCACTTATCCTTGCACAACCTGCACTAAGTTATCATAAAGAGGGCTGAATGTGAGCTTTGCATCATACAGTGCTTTTCCCACTCAGCGCTCCATAGTTAGAGTGTTAAAAGGACTGAGTTTGGGACTCGCCCCACAAAAGCACTATGGTAACATAACCAAAACAAGATTGAGATGTTCCAAATATCCTGGAGTCCTGCGTTTAGAAATACTTTGATGATATTGAAAGAGGAACTGAAAGCACAGTATCGAAGCTCTTCCAAGATTAGTAACACGAGAAAAGTATTGACACTGGTATATCAGTAACAGGAAAAAAAAATTTTAATAGAATATATTTATGGTAACTTTTAAAATTTTCATACTATTTTTATACTGAACTTTGGAACCTCTGTCCATCATTGCTCAGGGGACTGACAAAAAAAATTTAAAAACTTGCAGAAATTCATTGGATGTGGCTTAGAATGCATACAAATAATAAATGGGACCACAGAATGTGTTCCGTAGCTGCGGAGAATTAGTACATCATGGTTTTATTCCTAGAGGTTCCACAGTATGTACAGTATTACATAATATATGGACATTAATATAATAATTATAGGTTACTATACAAAATGCTAAAGTCATTAATTGAGAGTTTTCGCAAGGCTTGCATATTATATTGTGATTAAAATTAAAATAAAACTTTATGTCACAATTCCTAAAAATAAAGTTTTTCTTTCTACTTTCACAGAATTTACTCCTTATTGAGCTTTCAGAAGGTGCAATTTTGTACATTCCTTAACATGACCATTACTTTTCCATCTTACAAAAAATGCAGTTTTAGTTTAGACCATTACACCCATTAGATCTATTTGATTGTAACTTTGTACAAAGATATTGGACAAATCATGTTTGCAATATAATATAGATTACACTAATGAGAATGAAGTATATGTAAAATATATAACTTATTATGGAAATTAGAAGATAGCAAAAAAATGATAATAACTAATACTTTTTAATAATTTCTTCTCGCTAGTTGTAGCTATGGTGTACTAGTAATAACGCAGATCATTACAGTGAAAAGGGCAACTTCCCAAAAATGATGGTTATAGTTTTCTATACGGAATACAATATTTTCAACAGTCTATTTTTTTTTTACAAAGGTTTTATATGCCAACATGATCTACTTTTAAATTTTATTTTTCAGTGTTCTGTTTTCATATTTATACAGTAATATCTAAAATATGCCAATAAACAGGTCCTTCTTTCATGTGTCTACAATTTTCTTTTTGATTCATTGCTTTCATTGAAAAATTATACAGCACAACCAACACCCTCTGAACTTCAGGCCTGCTTAAAAGCGCGTGAAGTCACCAAGAGTCGTCCTTCAACCTTCCCCAAGGTATACGGCTCGTTGACCGTCGAGCATACAATGTTACAAATACTTCCTGACTTATTATTTCTTTTAACAGTTTTTACCGTCGTACTGAATGACTAGAAACTTTTAAGGCCATGCCATTTACATTCCCAAATTTATAAACAAAACAATTGTTTCAAATTAATTTTGCCTACCTTTAAAACTACTAAGCAATCACTTTATGAAAGCAAGCGACATTTTCCCGTAGAATATTTTAAGAAATTTTAATCTTCTTGCCTCTCAGTGGGACTAGGGTAGATAGATAAGCATACTTTTCTTATTGTGGAAGGGTGAAGTAGAATAGAGATATTCCCATAGTTTCTAAACAAGTCTGTACCCATGCAGTGAAATGGAAGACAACAAGTGAAGTAAAAATCATTTGACACCCAGTCTAATATATTGTTTGTGTCCACTGTCCTGTTGCATGGTTTTCAATAATTCAAAGACTCCAAAATAAGAAATAAAACTTAACTGTTTTTAAATAATGATTCGCTTTATAAAGTTTGTATTATGTATGAGAGCAAGGAGAGTAGTAACTTAAAACGTAATCTGTCGTTGGTATATTTGGTGCATTTCAGTATAAAAATGTACTTTTAAAGACTTAATCAAATTCCGTGATTTACATATCATACATATATGTTAAGTTCAAGTTGCTGGTAAACCACGTTCGCCCACTGTCTGAAAGTTAAACTAAGTGGGAAACATTTAAGTGTAATATTAAATTTTTCACAGTCTGTTCGGAAAGCATTCCTGTTGATATATAGGATTTTGATAGTGGGTCAGAGTTGATTTATTCCAACAGGGTATTGTGAGTAAAATTGCGTAACTTCGGCAGTAAGTATTCATATCACTAAAGGTTTTAAGGAAACTATGTTTACGATTAATAGATGCCAGTAACCCATTACATAACAGGTAATTTCTTATGTAAATTGAAGATTGTCAAACACCATTAAATTATGCCATTCAAGTTTACACTGAATAATTAATTTCGAAAGCGATAAGTTTGCAAATGGAGTTGAAATATTTGCCTTAGATATATAATGACCTCTTACATTTGCTTGCTTACAAAATGAGTGTGGTGTGTTTGTTTATCCAAAAGAAAATATGTAACTGCAAAGCTGTTACTCACCTACATATAAACTATGAACATAAAGGGAAATTCATTAGTGGTTGTAAATTCATAAATATCCAAGAAAAAAATTTTTTTACTCGTTGCAGACGAGGCTCAGTACAGAGAGTAGCACTTAAATGGAGGGTGTGCTTGTAACCTGGTACAGTAGCATTCCAAGTTCATTTTTGACATGTTTTGAAAGAAGATTGTATTTCAAATTTGGAAGGCTAAAGTATCACTGAAGTGGACAAGAAGGAAGAATTTTAATAGTCTGAGTCAAATAAATTATTCACAGCTGAAGTGTAAAATTTTCATAAAATGTAGGCCTACAAAAAGTATTTACTATGCTGCAAATCCTTTAATTTATAATGACATTCACATAAGTACAAAATTGCGTCATTCAAACACAGAATGTGTCTAGTAATTTAACATGTACAATCCTCCAAATTGCTTGTGAATTCAATTGAATAACATATTTCATCTGGAACACTGAAAATGGTTTTCTGTTTCTGGTAAAAGTAAAGGCTATTTTTTTTTTTCTATTTGTTTTGGGTCGTCTAAGGCCATAGTAGGTAGTTTTTTTACATTGGTGCAAAAAACTCAAAACTTTTTAAATGAAATGCTTTGAAAAAATTCATGTCTAAGAGCAGTCATACGATGCACAATTCTATGTAGGCATTTTACAAAATAATGCACGTTCTTTCTTAAAAAATTAATTTGCTTGATTTTGGCTTATTTTCGTAAGAAAATCGGTGACATTTTGGGTGCAAAATTCTATTCTGAAAAACTATGAGTGCTCCAAAAAAAATAAGGTACAAGCATTAATATTTGTGATGAAACAATGTAGAAATTCTTTGTCATGAAAGTTAAGTTGTTTGAAAATAATATTTTCAAAATCACTGTAAAGTACAGTACGTCGCCTTAAAGTGACAAATTAGGTGTGCTTGTTGATACTTTTACATTAAATTAAGTGCATGAATTTGACTTTAAGACTTAATGTGAACTTTTCCTTGCTTAACAATAACCTGTGTGATAACTGCTAACAATATAAAAGTTAAAAACCTACCAGACATTTAGGTAACCTTGTTGAGTAAAATAAATTACACTTTATTCCAGCTTATTTATACAACTGCCTGTGCTTACGTAAACGCCAGACACAAAGTAATAAATTTACATATTAAATCAATTAATGAATTTCAGCATTTGTGGTTAAATTTTATATCCACTGAACTGAAGAAAAAAAAGAGATACCGGTAACTTATAAAGTACCACAGCTGAATCAAGCGACCAACAACCCCAACCTGAATGAAAGACCGGTGATACGAATAAAAAATACAAAGCAAAAAACTCACCCTGTCAAAAAAACTTAAAAATAGCCTAGTGAAAGTGTAGAAGGTGAAATTATTGTATTTGTATACAGTCATGGTAGGAATGAAAGGAATATTCATTCTGAAAAATGCAAAAATATGCAGGTAACTAACTACATATTCCCAGATGCCCCCCCCCCCTCCAATCCCTTTTCAAACCCATACTGTGTACCAGCAATGGAATTATTCAATCAGCATGCAAAGATTACACAAAAAAGATTATGGTGTTATGTTGGGGTTCCAATGAAATTGCAAAACGTGAAGGTGATAACTTTCTCAGTCAGATAAAAATAATTCTACATAACCTACCACAAACGAAATTATAGTTGTAAATATCCCTTTCAGACATGATCTCAATGTGTCAATAGAGGAATAAATATAGTAAATGAAAAATTAAATTTCATGCAGTGACTTTGTAAATGTTGAAAAATAGTTGACATCTTAAATCTACATAGAGAACAACACACCAAACATGGCCTACATCTCAGTTTCAAAGGTAAAACAATACTAGCAGACAAAATAAAAGAAATAATCAATCAATTCCAGATGTCAAAACAAAGACCTGCTACACATATACCACTTCATTGACTAGACAGGCTTGCAGGAAATGATAACAACTGTCCCACAAAATCTCTCAACACCAACTCAAACCATAAATGACTCAGTACTTTCAACTCCCATATGCAATAACAAACCCATAAATGTTCACAAAAGGGTAAATAGCATAAACATTAAAACAGGTAATATAAACCTACTACACCAAAACACCTGCAGCTTGCGTAACAAGAAGTTAAACATAGAAAACACTCTTCATGAACTTAAAATAAACATCTGCTATCTTTCACAGCATTGGTTAAAAAAGTATGAAATAATACACAGTCAACTAAATAACTATTATCTAGCTGCTCATTACAGTAGATCAATGTCATACGGTAGTGTAACGTGCATAAATGTAAAAAATGTTTTGAAACTTGTCAACTTGATTTATCCTCTTTTTGACTAGAAAACTATTTTTTTTTTTTAAGGCTACCCTGGTATACCAATTTCTGCAGGAAATTACTTTTAATTTTGATAAATTGCACAGTTTGAGACCCAGCCAAGTGTTTTTGTGCAAAAGTCACTTGTGGCAAAGTAAAACACTGCTTATTTCGTAGAAACAACTCTAAAAATATATGCCAACACAACTGTCAAAAAGTGGAATTCTTTTATGAGACAGACTATAAGTAATATTAAAATGTTCTTCACTTTATTAGAGTCCATGCTCAAGAGATTTGCTCTGCTCAAAAAGTATACAGTGTTATGTGGTGATTTCAACATAAATTTCAGTGATGATGTTAGTTCTAGTAATCATATTAACCACTTATCTAAACAGTATAACCTTCATTGCACAATACTTGACAACACCAGAATAACTCCGTACAGTGCAAAAACAATTGACAATATCGTAACAAATATTTGCAGTGGCTCCTATGAAACAACCAATTATGAAACTGCCATATCTGACCATCTTGGTCAGATAATGAATATAAACATACATATGCCTGATCTATCAAATGTAAAGTATTGTGAGGTACCTCTTGGCCATTCCACTCTACTTTGACCCAGAGTTCCTTTTTTATATTTTTTTATTAATTGTCGATACATTTCTTTCCGTTATACAGTGAAGTTTTACTTCCTCACATTGTACCTGGCGTAAGTATTGGACACACAGGATCCCAGGATGCTGAGCTATGTGCTACGGATCACGTTTTCTCGGTCCTTTGGTAGTAATTTGGAAGCCCGGCCTACGTTAGCTTGTGTGTGATAGGTGTGCATCAGTGTTCAGGAGGTTGAAACAAATGTTCCCTAGGTTAAAGTGCTCACTTAAAAGTGTAACGTAAGAATGATAGGTTGATACGAACAGTTTACCATAGGGAGGAAATCCAGACAAGGACAGCAGTGCTCAGTATTAACCTGTGTAATGTGTAAATTCTGTATAATTATTGTTTTTTTTTATTACAATGAGCCGAGCCACTTACTTTATCATTCAAATACTGAGAGTAATTAGTATTAGTAGCAGCAGGTGTATCCAGACAAATTATTTGATGTTGAAGATATAATATTTGAACTTATTTATATACTAAACATCCTGTATATTAAATTTTTGCAACGGGCCAAAAATAGGCTGATTCTTTCATGTAGCAGTGTTTGTTTTGACAATGTATGTCTGGCCATGTGGACGGTGAAGTTTGTTTATTGTTACGTTAACGTTTATTTCGCTTTAACGAGTATGTTTTATTTTGTGGCTTCATTGTTTTAATTTAAGAAGAATATTTATATATGGTATTCATCTGCACACATCGGTAGGTATATCAATTAACAATATGTTTTTTATGAGAAGTGGCCATTTTGGAAGAAGTATTTCCAGCCAGAGGATGTGGTCCCTGGAGGGAGCCAGGAGGCCCTTATTAGTGTGGTAGAGGCGCGAGAGGGAGGACACATTTTCGTGGGCGTGCAGGGTGTTTTATATCGCTATGCATCTGCCATGGATAACTGGTGGCAAAGCGTCTGGACAAGATGAGAACGACTAATATTTATACTGAGGAGATGAAATAGCCAGTATAAGTGTTTTTTTATTGTTATTTTGTGTGCTAAAGCCGAGCCCATCGGTGTTTGTAAAAGGTGCAGATGTGAGCACGTGGTGTTAAAATTTGTAAGTCTTATTGCTGATTAAAACTGCAATTATAAAACCAAGTCTTAATTTCTTTTGACGTGAACTAAGCCATGATTTTGCACTGGTAACGAAGCTATTTTCATTTACAGACAGCTCCAACCATGACATGAGAAAGGATGCTCTACTGACTTGAGAGGTGAGTCTTAGTGAATGCCGAGGCAAGTTTCAGTACGAGGATGTACTGGAGCGCTGCAGTATGTTAGGAAAAGGGTATATTCACTACTTAACACTGCAAAAAGAATAGATAACAGTAAAAAATTAAGAACGCCACTAGCAAAACAAAAACTATTTGAAATGTTATTAATGAGGAATTAAAGCAAGTACAAACATTGGAAAATCTAACTCTAAAAATTAATAATGAACACCTAACTGACAGTAAGGTAGTTGCTGATATGTTTAATGAATACTTTCCTGACATACCTCATACATTGCTACAGGAAGCAAGAAATCAAACATAGCAGCGACAAACACTGTAAAGAGTATAAATTACCCCAAACTAATGCCTACACATTCAATACGTCTGGCACCAATTTCTGAAGAGTATGTTGTTAATGTAATCAACAATCTAAAAAGCACCCACTCGTATGGAATTCATGAGATTCCAGCGACCTTATTTAAAAAATGCCCACATCTGTTAAAAAAATACCCTTGCACATGTTTCAAATAAGTGCATTTCCCCCGGTATCTTCCCAGACAGATTAAAATTTGCAAAAATCATTCCAGTGTACAAAAAAGGTGAAAAAAAAACAACTAGACAACTATTGGCCCATTGCTCTGCTTACATCCTTCTCCAAAATACTAGAAAAGGTCATAGCACAAGAACTGATAAAATTCCTGGGAAAAAACAAAATTATATCTAAGTTACAATTGGTTTCATGGAGGATAGATCAATGGAACAAGCCATATTCAAATTTATTAGCAAGACATGTACTTGAGTCCTGTCGTGTGGTAGGTGCTGTGTAAATAGTTATGTATGTATAATGACATGGTAGGTGTTGTATAAATAGTTAAGTGTATATAATGACAGGCAATGACGGTTGCTAGGGTTGGCAGGACTGACTGGAGAGACAGGCGGCAAGATGGCTAGTGTTTTGCAGTGACTGCACAAACGATAACTCGCCAATCCAGACGTACGGGTACGGGCAGTAATGCAGACAGGCATGTAGAGTACAAGTGGCGTACTTGACGCCTTCGATTAGGGCTTGGAACCGGTAAGAACGTAACAAGTCCAATGATAAGAAACTACTAACTGGTATATTTGCCGACTTGTCCAAGGCATTTGAGGGCATAGATCATGATCTCCTAAAAAAGCTAGAACTCTACGGTATCAGGGGAATTACCAATCAACTTATTCATTCTTACCTAGAAAAACAAACAACAGATGACTTCAATTACAGACTACCAAACCACACACATAAATCACTATCATTCAAGACCTCGTACAGTTACGACTGAAGTACCTCAAGGTTCAATCCTAGGACCCCGATTATTTGTAATATATATTAATAACTTTCCTGGAAACATCAAAACTGGCTCGACTATAATGTTTTCTGATGACATAATCATACTTGAAGTCAATACAAATAAGCCGAGTCTTGTGCAAAATATGAAACAGACCCTCAAGTTAAGGGAGTGGAATTTCTTGCAAAATGAGTTGGTGATTGTGAGATGGGCTGGAAGGTTTAGGAAGAGACTGGAAGGCTGGTAATGTAGGGATGGGTAAGAGTCAATTTGCCACCGGGCGGAAGCCCAATTGCGAGGATAACTTATTATTAACAAATTGGTATACTCAGTGATATGAATAACTGGTTCCTCTCCAACAACTTGATAAAAAAATGTAAAGAAATCAGCCCTAATGAACTTTATTCCAAAAAAAGGGGAGGAAAATATTTTTGGCAATAACTTTAAAATTAGAAAGGACCACATGAAGGAAGTAAACAGTATTAAGTTTTTAGGCTTGACCGTGGACAACCAACCAACTTGGAAAGAACACAAACTTGCTATGCACAACACTCAGCTCCATGTGTTTTGGCATGTTAATGCTCAAAAATGTGAGTGACCAAAATACAATCTTATGCTATTACTTCTCCAACATTCAGTCACTCATAAGTTACGGCATCATATTTTGGGGCAGATCGGGGAACTCGCAGACTGCTTTTAAATTGTAAACAAAGATAGTCCGAGTAATTAACAGCGCAGGCTACAGCAGTCCCTGTAGGCAGTTCTTCAGGGACAATAAGATAATGACCCTATCATGTCTGTGTGTGTGTCTATATATATACACACACACGCACACACACACACTCACACACTCTCTCTCTCTCTCTCTCTCTCTCTCTCTCTCTCTCTGTATCCTACTCTATACTAAGAACATAACACCAGGGGCGTCATTTCAGGTTTTTCCAGGGGGGGGGGGCAAGATTTTGTTTTCTGACGACAGTGACCTTGTTGCATCTTTTTTATTCATTAAGCATGTATAAATTAGATACTTTAATAATAAAACTTCAGTTTTATGTCCTTAAGTTTGCATTATTTACATTTAAAAATACAAAAA
>PNEQ01002817.1:59491-69661 GCA_003012365.1 Medauroidea extradentata | reverse complement strand
TTTTTATTCATTAAGCATGTATAAATTAGATACTTTAATAATAAAACTTCAGTTTTATGTCCTTAAGTTAGCATTATTTACATTTAAAAATACAAAAAATATATTTATACACAAAAATTCCAAATCCAGGGGGGGGGGCATTTGCCCCCCCTGTAGCCCCAAATGACGCCCCTGCATAACACAAATCAAAAACTGTATACACAATCATATAACCAGGTTTGCTAACCAACTACACATATTCTCTTACAGAACTAAAAAATTCTCACCAAGTCCCTATCATTCTGGTATAAAACTGATAAACAAAATACAACATCCATAAAAACAATAAGTAATCATAATAATTTTTTTAAAAATTTTCAAAGCTATCTCTTGAGCATGGCATTTTATTCTGTTGAGGAATATCATAATACCTCATAACTATTGTGATACCTTAGAATAATACTCATGTTGTATTCATCGTACATTTTAACATAATGGATCCAGAACAATTGTAACAATGTAAGAAATCAATACTGTGTATATTATGTTTGTGTATAGCTTGACAAGTCCAAACCCAGTCAGTACTGGGCGTACATGGGATTCTGAATAAATAAATGAAATTATATTTGGTTTCAGGAAACATCACACAATATTAATTGAGAATAATATTTCAGCTAGTTGAGCCTTTTGGTGGCTAGACAGGCTTATATGTTCGCCTGTTACTTTGTAGAAAACTGGCCATGCACATTAAGAATATAGAGAATTAAATTTATGACTTTTTTAACACAGTTTCTTAGAGTTGTACAATGTAGGCCTACATCAATAAACATAAGTATAATGTTAAACAAATCCAAATTGTTAACGAATTGAAAAAGAAAATCACTAGGTATTATAGACACTGAAATTTATAAAAACTGGAGTGTAGAAGATAATGTTGCAAACAAATGCATTGGGAGTTCTGTTAGAAATTCAGTGTAGTAAGTTTGCTTTTTAATGTCTTGCCATAAAACCACGTAGCTACTTATTGTAAGTCAATGATTTAGACTGCTATGTGTATTTGTGCTGTGAACAACCTCTTAAAATTTCAGTATAAGAAACACAACTGTTTGCCATCTTGTAAGTATATCGTAAGTATTTTGTATTTGTTGCTCCCCTTGAGGAGCAATGTTCAGGAAACCTATCAGTAATAATAAATAATTAAATAAAAAAAAAATTCATAAATTTTAACCGGTTTATATGCTATCAACTATAAAGCATGTTTCTTCCACAATTTTTTTTCTTTAGTTCAGGGCGACATTGCCCAATGATCAAACTTTGAACTCGTCTTTTAAAGGTCCTGGGTTCAATTCTTGGCTTAAAGTGTATTTACCATAAGCAAAACATCATTATACGTATTTTTCTCTGCCGTTAAATAACTGTTTACATCGTTGATAGGAGCAAATATTATTGAAAAGTCACGATTATTGCTGATGTAACCATTCAAATTGCAGAAAACTCCAAATTATTTAATTAAATAGACCTACGAAGATATTATACTCTGCCTGTTAAATGTGTAGCATAGTATTATTTTACAACTGGTTTTCCTTGTAGCTGATGCAAAGAACAAATAAAATTATTACAATTAATTTTATTTTTAACTAACATGTTGGAGAAATTGTAAACCTTAGGAGAATTAGTGATTATTATTGGTACAGTAAAAGCCTATTTATCTCACTGTATTAAAACATTTTATTGACATTTATTTATGACGAGACTTCAAAATTTTAAGTTTTTAGCAATAATGTGTGTATTATTTGAGAGAAATGTATGTGACACCAACACCATAATAATTTGCATACACTTTTATAACTACTAGCATATCAAAAAAGTTTATAGGACTTTATGCAGTGTGGCCCGTCGCACGTTGGGCAGACAAAAGATGTAGCGTGTCAAAGCCCCAATGCAACACATCCACGACTAGCTCAGTGTTACATTAACAGTTCAAAGTCGTCGGTTCTTACAACGTAGCACAGGAATGAAAACGGTGGAACTCTCACAAATTTTGGGGTTTATTACATGAAGTTACAACATTGTAAACTTATACAGCACTTCAAATTTCAGCTGCCGGGAGGCACCCTTTGAGCAAACCAAAGAAACGTTTATATTCCATCTCAACGACCCAAAACCCAGTAGCCGCCTTACACAACACACGGCCGTCTCGGCCTACATCTTGCCAACGATTAGTGGCGACTTCACGGCTCACGCACAAACAACTTGGCGTTACCCATGGCCATTACAGGAATCAATTAAAAATATTATGTTTTTCATAACTAACAGAATATTTTAAAATTGTAATATTTCCACATAACTGTAAACATGAACATTTTAATTTGAAAACCAATTTTATACAATTATACTAAGTACATATTAAATTTGTTACCAAGTGAAAGAAACATTAAATTAAAAATGTTTGCAGCCAATCAGCAATAGTCTGTTATTTTATAGGTCGCAACCAAATATGGCAACAAAATTCTCAATCATAATCTTTATAGGCTGGTTTTGTACTGAAATATAGCAACTTTTCCTGGAAACTGTAAATTTAAATTGGTATCTCTGTCCTCCTCACACTCCAAGACTTAACAATGTGTGTGTGTGTGTGTGTGTATATATATATATATATATATATATATATATATATATATATATACAGTAGAACCCTGTTATAACGTTTTTCAAGGGAACTGTGAAAAAAAAGTGTTATATGCAGGAAAATGTTATAAGCAGGAGTCAATATTTTTACACCAGTGAAAGGATATTACACAAAAGTAACTTAAAATTATATAGTTTATGTACAGGGAATAAGCCTATAATGAGTTTGAATGAGGCTATAGTTACTGTGCTATCAGAAACCATGATTAACACATACATTGTATGTATAATAGAGGCTTTCACACTTGTCTTCTGTAGGTTCATGATTGTCATCTTTAGGATCACAGTCTTTAATATCACTGTAAAGTACACTTATGATACATTCCCAGACATTATTATTTTTTTTACATATACATATATATTTAGTATACAGCTTAGTTATTTTATTAAAAATAATAGAGTTAAGAAAAATTTTACCAGAGTTTTGGTTAATGTCTGAGAAAAAAGTGGTGTTATATGCAGGAAATGAAAATACCAGTGTTGTTATAAGCAGGAAATGAAAGCATTATGCTTTATGTAAAAATGGTGGGACCAAATAAAAGTGATGTTATATACAGGAAAATGTTACATCCAGAAATGTTATAACAGGATTCTACTGTATGTATGTATATATGTGTGTATATATATATATATATATATATATATATATATATATATATATATATATATATATATATATATATATATATATATATATATATATATATATATATATATATATAAAATTTTGTTAAATTCAAATACAGACAATTTTAGCAAAAATACATATTGAAAATTTACTAAATATACAAATAGAATAAATTCAAGTTTAAATAAATATTAACATTATTATGCAAACTGTTATTCTTAATGTTAAATGAGTGATTTCAAATTACCAAATTAAATGTTACTTATTTTAAGTATAAATGATCACAGTTACTGAAAATTGATTAATTATGAATAAATTTCCACTTTTAACAAATAAAATTACAGATAGTTCTTAACAAAACTCTCAGATACCATTGTTAGTGTGACCATTAGGCCTACATTATAAGTGAGAACTAAATATGAAACAAACATACTGTAAATTAAAACAAGTAAAAATAAATCTGGGGTCTGGGCCTGGGTCACGCTACAGCAGGAACCATTTGCTACTTACTATATGAGTCATTTCTTCGCTGGTTAATATTAAGTTCATTCGTAAAATTAATTATTTTTGACTTAGTGACAATCCAAAAACAAGCCCTAAATGCGTTTACGTACGCCTCGGCATATTTAAACAGATAAATGTTTTATACAGAAGTCAAGGACTGAAATGACACCATCGGACCTTGTTTCATTTGTAATAAAAATTTACTTACTTTGGAAGAACTAGAATGTTGGTTTTAAATAAACCGAACACATGAATATATATAAACACACACACATGCGTATAAGGGCACAATCACACATTACCGCTCACTCCAAACACTGGCAGTACTGGTATCTACCGACACTCAGAAGGGAAAAAAGGCAACCACTGACTGGGCAGCAGCGGGTTGTTAGGACCAGTCGTGCTGACGTCACTGGCCACTTTCTCTTTTGAAAATAGGCCTGTAGTTCTGAGGATGTTGGCACTTGGACCACTTAGGACTGCTTTCCAAATTATTTAATGGATGAAAATATATCTTTATATTTTGGAGAACTTTGAATAAAATGTTTGAAATTAATAGCTACAAGTAACATAGAAAATAAAGATGCAGAAAAAGTAGCAGTATCAAATCATTTACTCATATGATACTGATAAAGTATCGAAATAAAGCATTAATTCCAAAATTTCCTGCCATTGTTAAACACAGAACATAGTTATACAACCAATTATACGCATGAGTTGTTCAGTCGCTATTAGACCTTTCCACGACCCTCGATAGAACATTTTGAATCACAATGATATACAATTATAATAAAGCTATTCTTTTCTGAAAATGCCAACAGATATTTTTGACTCACTGTTCACAGAAAAACGCCAGATTTGCTTCGCATATGACGTCATGTAGTTTGCCACTTCTGTTCATACCACCGCACCTATAATTAAGATCACCTATGTTATTTGGCTGATTTGGGCCCCATTCTGTGTACCCGGAATTGTCAAGCTCACTCCCCAGGATAGTCAAAAATTTGCTCTGTGCTGTCGAGTACTCAAAACCGAGGAATATGTAGCTATTGTCAGTGCTGCCAGAGAACGTCTTGTGGTCTGCAATTGTGTTCTTGTAGTAGGTGGCCTCTTCTTCGGAGTTGATGATGGCTAAGTGCGTGCCCTCCTTTGCGCAGACTTGATGAGCTTCAGCCCATGTCTTGGCAGTCGTGTGCAGCTTGGAGATACACACACCAGGCACCTCCTTATAGCCCGGCTTGATGATGGTTGCCTGAGTTGGGGCTTGTTGCTGTGTCGGGAAGACGTCCGTGGGCAGCGTTGTCACTGTCAGCAGGGTTGAGACAAGCTCCGCTCCGCCCTCACACGACACTTTCTCCTGCACCAGATCAATGTCCCACGAACCTTCATCACCGGGTGTGCCGCGAGTGAAGTTCAGCTTGGAGATCCACTCGCCTGCAGGGTTGCGGAAGCTAAGGATGGACAACTTGGCAGGCGGCAGATGGACAGGTGACGGGCAGAGTGGCGAGATATCTGCCAGACTCCCTGACACAACTAGTACACACACGAATATTGCTGCCAGACACCTCATTGTGTTGTGTGCCGCCACTCTTGTTCCAAGGCCCTCCCAGCTTATTAATATACACTGCAGAAGGAAAAGCTGTGTCACACAGCAGTTATTAGAGATTAGCACAGTCTCCAGACTGCTAATACTGAGAAACCTGTTGTTGAGATCACATCACAGATAAATACATCTTAGCAGAGACTATGATTGATATGCACATAAACAAGGAAAACGTTATTCCACAACAAATCTGTATCCTCACATGTAAATAAAATGTTACTACCTATTTACCATTCATATTCAGAACTTTCTTTCAGCATGTCATTCCTTAACTTTCTATAACCACCGTTATTACTGTAATTTAAACTATTAATCTGTCACTTATTTAAACTATCAATACTGCACACACACATGCAAGCAAATTACTTCAAAGACAAACTAACAGCTGCTTACAAGCAATTGTAACTACAAGAAGCAAAAGAAAAATAACAATAAACCTTTGCCAAATATAATGTTGCTATAGGCTTACATTTACTGGTTAATATCAAATTGAAAATCTATAATTAACAGGTTTTATATTGTATGCTTTCCTTCAATTTATCTTGTTAACATTTCAATAAGAAAGGCAATGCAAACAGTACTTGTATGATAAAGACTTGGGAACTTGGGAGAGTAAGGGTCCGAAGCAGTGTGCAGGTGTGTAAGACAGAGAGACAGAGGACAAGCAAGATGGCATGTAGTTGTTGAGTAAATGGAAATGTTAATAAAGTAATGAACAACGAGTGTTTGTTATTAATGAAGAATACACCAAGGGTCATACATAATGAACAGAACATGGCGCAGACGGTAGGATAAATAGAATGGCTGAAGTGAGTGACGAGAACATGGAGTTGAATAAGCAAAGCCCACTAAGTCTGAGTGTGGCGTGCAATTACATCCAAGTTGTTTCAGCAAGAGGTAGACGTATACTTTCTAGCAATTGAAATGGACACTAAGCCAGTAAAAGTTCAAGTCGCCAGGCTCAAGAATCTTATGGGCTCGGAAGAGTTTAAGGTATACAATGCATTGCATCGTGAACAGGAAAATGAAGAAGAAACAGTTAAAGGAATTTTAACGCTAATGGGCAATCATTGTGCGCCATGTAAGAATGAAGTTATGAATATTTACCAGTTCTTTAGTCGTAAACAAGCAAGTGGTTAGTCTTTTGACAATTTCTACACGGATTTGAAGTTTTAAGCGAACCTTGTGAGTTTGGGGATAAAGAGCAGAAGTTACTGAAAGCGAAAGTTGTGTTAGGAATAGCATCCTCAGTGACACAAGAAAAATTACTGCGTGGTGATATGCCTTTGGAGAAGCTGGTAAATTATTGTAAGTCAGTAGAAATTGCAGAGATTAGTGCCAAGGTTCTAACTGAAGGCCAGGCAGCACAAGATGTTTTTGAGGTTAGGTCAAAACGACCAAATCAGTGCCGCAGTGGGACTCGAAAACAGTCATGGTATAGGCGGGATAGACAAGAAGTAGATTGCACAAGATGTCTGAAAAAGCAAGAGTTGAGGTACTGTCCCGCTTTTGGAAAAAAATGTAACAAGTGTATGGACTTTAATCACTTTGAGGCTGCTTGTAAGAGTCAAGCAAGGGTCTCGAGCAGAAATTACAAGCAGGGAGGATCTCAAAGGAACAGTAAAATGTTTGCAATAGGCTATGATGAAGAGAGCAGCAGCAGCAGTCAGTCGGATTCATTGGAGGTACTTGGAAGTACTCTCAGTTCAACAGTTAAGGCTCGGCTACAATTGATTTAGCACAGATAACAGCACATGCACAACACAGAAGGGGTGTCAATAGCAAAATAGATGAACTCTCAATATACCTTGATCAATTGTCTTCAGAATGCAGCCTGGATATACAAATATTATGTTTGACAGAAACTCATTTAACAGAGCCTTCAGCTAAGTAAATTAAAATTCCTGGTTATTCCTTCAGTGCTATCTATTGTAGATCTAGTATGGCTAAAGGAGGCACATGTATTTTCATAAAAGATAATGCTAGTATTAGTTATAAAAGTGATACACATCCAATATGTGAAGAGTGTAGCAGTGTGTGTATAACAACTGAAAGTGATAAAAAAAGTGTTGATTATGAACATATACAGAGCTCCATCTGGCAACTTTAATCACTTCTTGAAATTACTTGAAAGTAACCTAAAATTGGTCTACCAACCTAACACAGAAATATTTTGTGCGGTGAATTTAATATTGATTACTTAATAGAAAGCAACAGGTAAAACTGAACTAAATAATAATTTTACTTAACACTTTTAATCTGAAGTCTATAGTTAACTTTGCCACTAGAATAGAAGGACCTCTCAAACAGCTATTTATAAAATTTTTGTTGACAGCAACTTAGATAAATCATATAGGTGCCTTCCTGTTGTAAATGGACTATCAGATCATGATGCACAAGAATTGATCATGACTACTATTAGTATACTTTCTAAAAGTGATCACTATAAGAAAACAAGAAATTTTTCATTACATCATAAAATTCTAAGATGATCTACTTAGGGAGCAGTGGTCACCAGTGCTTACAAGTAATGAAACAAATTTAAAGTTTAACACTTTTATAAATCAAGTTCTCTTACTTTTCGAAAAAAAATTTTTCCATCTAGGTCAACACACCACAGCACTAAACCAAAGAAAAACCTATGGCTTACAAAAGGAATAATGATTTCTTGTGGAAATAAAAGAAACTTGTACAAGGCTGCTACAAGAAATCAAAATTTAATGAACCACTACAAGAAATACTGTAAAACTTTAAGTAAAGTGATAAAATGCGCAAAAAAGAATTACTTCCACAATTATATTCAAAACTCTGAAAATAAAATAAAAACAACATGGAACATTATAAAAAAAAAACAGGGAAAGTGCAAGAGCCATGTTCAGCTTTAAAACTAAAGGTTGGTGATTTTGTTTCAGCAGACCCTAAAATAGTTGCAGATATATTTAATTCCTACTATTTAAATGCAGTAGATGAAATGCTTGGCAAAGCCACAAACCCAGTATGCCATCCATCCCAGTCCTTCAAGGTACAGAATATCCCGCTATGACCCTAACATATACAACACCTTAAGAAGTAGAAAGAACAATAAATTCCCTACAACCAAAATTATTGAGCAGATATGATGGTATTAGCTGTAAATTATTAAAACAGCGTGTTTTCGAATTTAGTGCCCCACTAAGTAACATTTGTAACACCATATTCAAAACAGGTTTGTTTCCTGATAGTCTTAAATGGGCAACGGTTACCCTAATATTTAAGAAAGGTGACCATATGTGTCCAGCTAATTACAGGCCAATCTCCCTGCTCACTGCATTTTCGAAAGAAATTGAAAAATTAATTTATGAAAGGTTATTACGACATTTTGAGAAACACAATATCCTATCAAATATCCAGTATGGTTTTCGGAAAAACACTTCAACAAATGATGCAGTTTTCAAACTGATTAATACCATTTTTATCGCTTTAGATAACAGGTTGCCAAATATTGGAATTTTCTGTAACCTTACAAAAGCATTTGATTGTGTAAACCATAACTTGCTCGCAGACAAATTAAAATTTTATGGAGTCACTGGTATAACTAACAAACTACTGATCTCATACCTTTCAGGGAGACAGCAACAAGTACATGTCAAAGATAAAACAACTTCTTGTTACTCAAAACCTGGTAAAATAAAATATGGTGTACCACAAGGCTCAATCTAAGACCCATTACTATTCCTGGCATACATAAATGACCTTCCATGTTCCTTGAACCTCAGAACTACACCCATTTTATTTGCAGATGACACCAGCATCATAGTGTCTGGAGAGTCAATAGACGATCTTAGAATGCTAGCAAACACTACTTTTACAAATTCGGAGTCGTGGTTCTCTGCAAACAAATTAAATCTTAATCTTGGAAAAACAAATATAGGCTAATGTATCTTTTAACTAAGAACAGCAAACAACAGACTGACAATATTGTAAGAAATGCGGGAAAAATTAATGAATCAACTGTAACAAAATTTTTAGGCCTACAAATAGATAATTCAATAAACTGGAAATCTTATATTGAATATATTTTGTAACGTTTATCTCTGCTACTAATTCGTTGCTTTTCGTATATACCTGCACAGTAATTGGTACTGTTCGAGGATACAGTTAGTGATATACTTGCGGTAGGTCAAATAAATAAGCGATTGGTTGTATTTGTTGGTGATGTGGAGTTTCGGACCCGATGCGCCAGAGTACAGGAGTCGCTATTACTGAAGATTAAACCTCCTTTTATGCAATTTAAGTATAATCAATATTTTATAGCCCAATCTACAAAATCAATTTCGCACCGACTTCTTCAATTCGCGAGACGTCACTTACGTAGGCGTGTCTACAATAAAAACAATGATGCCTCACCGAAGTTTTTTGCGTTCGGCACCCGCGACAAGAGTCTCTATATCCAATAATATATAAAAATGATGTCTAGCTGACGTCTTCTGCGTCCGGCACACAAGAAAAAAGACTCTATATCCAATAATATATAAAAATGATGCCTCACCGACGTCTTCCGCATCCGGCACACTTGACAAGAGTCTCTATAATCAGTAATATTCAAAACTGACGCCTAGCTGACGTCTTCTGCGTCCGGCACACTCGACAAGTCTCTATATTCAGTAATATTCATAACTGATGTCTAGCCGACGTCTTCTGTGTCCGGCACACTCGACAAGAGTCTCTATAATCAGTAATATTCAAAACTGATGATTAGCTGACGTCTTCCGCATCCCGCACACACGAC